>JASDQU010213718.1:6502-18474 GCA_032191745.1 Picea mariana | reverse complement strand
AACATAGATACTACTCCCCTTAATTAGAAGATTAATATTGATTCAATTTCATCTACATGAGTTGATCACAAATATGAATTGACTCATTATATCATTCCCATGCTTCTACTGTGTTCCCAAGTTTTCCAACATATTATATTCTATTTTCTTTCTGTATTGTTATGGTGTTAATCTTTGTCAAATTACTCTACAGGATTTAATCTATTTACATAAATGAATTTTGTATGAGGTTCTTCCTTCAATCCAATGTTAAAATACCATGGGATCAAAACCACGGGCTTATCCATTAAGCGTTGTTCCTAGCGCTTTCTTCTTCCACCCCTATTCTTCTATGTGGGACCGTATTCAAGCGTACGAGGGATTATTTACTTCTATCCCCTTTATCTTCTTTACCTTATCACGTGACCAGTGCTAGAACCAGGTTCTCCAGTACTTCATCATTCGGGACTTTCGACCTTTGCAGTCATTCAATCCTCCCGGAGTACACTTCGTCGAAGTGCATATCAACACTCCCTTCTTGATAACTTTCACATGTCCAGGAGCTAGGAATGTAGACTTAGGCATAACAAATATCTCTCTCTCCAGGTATTCGGCTATTCATGACTCCAGGACTTCGGGCTACTCAAACTCTGAAGTAGTTCAATCCCTCCAGAGTGTTTACCTACCGAATAATTCATAACGTTTTGGTGATCGATTGTTGTCGATTAACACTTCTGCTTAAGCTATCCTTCCACTATACTTGATCAATGGTTGAGAATTCTCATGAAGTAGATCAACGATTAAGATTACTTCATGATTCACGCTTACTCTATCCTTCCACTTTACTTGAACGGATGGTCAAGAAATATTCTGTAGGATCTTAGATCAATGACCAAATTTTAATTCATGACTTCGGCCTTTGACGCTTCAAATATTTTAGGAGAAGTTGGATATCCTCGAAGGATGTAGTCCCAGAGTGACAAGCCTTGTTGACATCACTATTGACATGGAACTTCTTGAGTGGTTGTGATGTGTCACCTTGATTCATGAATTTCGTATACCTAAAGTGCCAACTAGACCTTGGCACTTGTCACCATCTGATTAGGACACATGTCTCCCTTCTGGATCATGGCTTTACACTTCATGGGTTTGGGAGTTTTGGCACTTTTATACCATCCTTTGATCATTCCTGAAGTGTTGAATAGACCTATCACCGTAGATATTTTCTTTTCTTGATCGACGACTTCTCTTTATTCGATAACTCTGGGGTTCGAGAGTTTTTGGTTTATCTGAGCTGCTTATTGCCAGAGTAGGTCAAGTCTAGAGTTGACCACCTTTTTCCTTAGCACGATATGATGGTTTCAATATTTTCACTCTATATAAACGGTTGACAGGGTTTCTTGTTCTTCCTTTGATCCAACGGTTGAAGGGAGTTTGCGACTTCAGGGATTCGAACTTCAGGTAAACTTACATGTTTTAGACTCCTTTTCACTGGAGTGGTCAGCTCCGAAGTTGACACCTTACTTATTTTAGTGTGATCTCATGGTTAAACATTTATTATAGATCAAGGATTGACGATATTTCCCTACTCTTCCTCAGATCCGACAGTTGACGGGATTTTGTGACTTTGGGGCTTCGATCTTCGGGTAAAATTACATGTTTTAGACTCCCTTTCATGGAAGTGGTCAGTGATAAAGTTGACCACCATTGGAACCACCTATCCTCATTCAATGGTCACCATGCATTTCTCATATCTGATGGCCCTTATTTACTTCAGGACCTCGGGGGTTTCAAGAATTTGTGTCTTATGGGGTTCACTTATCCTGTCCTTCCACTTGGTTCTATCAAATGATTAAGATAGATACCAAACTGATCTAATGGTTGAGAGCTCACTTGAATTTCTTCCACGAAATATGATGTCTCTTATTTAATCTCTCTCGATCTATGATTTTGTATTGATACAACTTTCCATAATGCTACTGCTCTAGATCTGACGGTTGAGATTTATACCTTCCCAGTCTCTAACTTTACCTTGATATAACAATCCTGGATTGTCCCAAACTAAGAATGAATAAATTATGTAACTTGATTTGTTACAAACGAATTTCTTCACTCGCAGAACATTGTCTCTCATGTTAATTCAAATGTGCCATTTCTTCTGAGCTTCAACTAACGTTTGTGCATTCTTTTATGCACTGATATTTAGTCGCTAACCCTCTGTTGATGGGTCTTAAATCCATTGAAACAACAGTAGGAATCAAACCCACCATCAAGGCCCAATTAGACTCTACAACATTTAAAATGGAATGGTTCTCCAGATCTTGCGATCCAACCAAATTATCCATGGGCTTTAGGTTTCTTTGTGAAGGCTCTTCCTTCAGTTAGGACTATTTTCTTCTGTATTTTTCTCTTGGGTGGGAATGATATGAGAGATGCAATCCAACATAAACCAAATTCACAATCAACAGGATTAAGTTTTAACTACTAGGAAGAGGTTAATCTTGAGATAAACCACTGATGAACCTGTAGACAATTACTCTATACCACAGGCCTAGTACTAATACATTAACCATGTGAGCATCTAATCACTATCTAAGAAACTAACTATCAGAAAATAAAGCACATATGTAATAAGATAATGGAAAGAAAAATAATTCATCTACCATAACCATGAATCACATAATAACACAATGATTTATCTCCACCATGAAATCAAAGAATGTCAAAACATTGCACCAGATAACTTGACAACATAATTAATTGCTCTTACTAATTACTGCATCATTCATGAAACAGGATAGGAAGTAGTTCTTCTCCAAATCCTATCACATTGCATCTGATGGAAATAGTTTGTCTCTGGTCCAGAAGGACTTCTAAATTCATAGCAATCTCAAAATAATTCTCAACAACCAAAAAGAAAGAGTTCTTACAACAATCATCGACCTTTGACTAATTGGTCAATGTCCTTATTTATAATCTAAAGTTCAACCAAAATTAATGGCTAAATATAATTTGAACCAAACAAAAATCGCCACGTGGTGTCATCATCTAATAGTTTCTTTAACAATCCACCTGAGATATTTCTTGAAAAGGGTGGCTTCTTTCATATTCAGACCAATTGATGAACAATTCCTCACAAGTTTGGGCCCATAGGAATTTGTGTTGTTCCATTGGGGCCACATATATTCCTCTGATATCTACTACATGCGCTCAGTACTTTACCAAACTGGAGTTCAGCTGTTGTAGCATGGTTTGTGCTCTGGTCGGGTGTTCTATGAATTGTTGCACTTTCCCTGGCCTTGCATCGGTTATATTTGCACACTCCTTGGTCCATAGTGAATCTTGGTCGACATGTATCTTGAACACATCACTCAGGTTGATAAATTCATCAGGGGAGACGAACTCAGGGAACCTAACATCTCTCATCACTTTATTAATTTTATCCTAGTGCTTTTGGCACTTGGCCCATTTCTCTTGGATTTCTCGGTGTGGGTCCTGGGACATCTTAGCCCAATACTCGACAGATCTCTTCATGTGGTCAAGACTACTCTTTCCTACCAGCTGAATGCCATGTTCTTCCTTCTCTCGACCCTCCTGGACTGCCTCAATATATTCGAGTCTCTCTATCGATTGTTTCTCCCTTTCATGCAATCGCTCCATCTCCTTGCATGTCGCAAGTGCCATGAGAGTGTCCTCTTGGAATTCAACTATGTTTTCGATTAACATGTGTCTTTCCTTCTTGAACTTGTTGTAAGCTCCTGAGAACTCACCTTTTAAATATACCGTGGTCTGTGTGGCACCTTTATAGTATTCGACAAGATGGCGCAAGTGTTCGAGCTCCTTCAGGGCAATGGCTAGTTCCTTTTCATCCCTCCTGGATCTATCCTGGGTGACATCAGAGAGGGATTTTCCCACGCTGATTAGTTCGGATGTACAAGCATCTGCTGTGTTGATTGAGTTCTCTTCTGTAGTGACCAAGATGGAGTTATCCAAATAAATTCTTCTCTTCTTTGCAGTCCTTTGAATGATTTCCTTTCTCTTCTGATCATAGGAGATCGCATAGATGTCTACTACCTCATCTAGCAGTTCTGGTATCTATTGATCACCCCATGTGAGGTTTTTTTCTAGGCTACCAGCGGTTTATATTTGTTCAAGAGTGGGCTCTTGAACTTCCTTTCTTTGCCTTGCAGGTCCGACCGCTACCTGTTGCTCGTCGGGGATTTGAATATTGGGCAGAATAGAAGTGTCGGGTATAGGCTCGTTACTTAATTGCTCGTCAGCCACAAAAATGTCGATTTCCTTTTTCATAGATCCTTTCTTTGTCTCCCTGGGTTCGGGCTCGTCATTCAGATCTGCTTTAGTTCCTAATTTATTGGAGTCTTTCGTGTCGAGGTTGCTTTTGGTTTCTACTTCCTTTTGCGAGACCTCCTTGTCTTGAAATTCGGACTCAGGGGAAGGAGTTATCTTAGGGCCTTCTTCCTCTTGGACATGCACCGGGGTGCCTAAGATGTTTTAGGACTCTCGTCATCACTATATATTTGTATATGTTTTCTCAAGGGATTAGGTGCTTGTGTTTCTATCGACACCCAACCTGTCTCTGGTGGAATTGTTCCGCCTCCTGGGGAGTTGACCGACAATGTTGTGGATCCAAGCTTACTTGATCCGTTGGAGTTATCGGGATTTAAGGAACCAGGGCCACTTGGCTCCGTCGGGACACTTCGGATACTATTTGAAAGCACGAGTGTTACAACAAGGTACAGATTATCCTGCATCCATTTCAATAGCAGTTGGCCTTGCTGGTACAAGAGTTCTTCCATCCCTGGTGTAACTTGAACTTTAGAGAAATACCTGATTTGTATCGGGGATTCCTGATGAACTCTCGCAACTTCAATGTCTTCTTGGGGATCACCTATTTCCTCACCCAATTCGTGTGTTATCGTTCCTTCCCAGGTCCTGAGAATTTCTTGAGCTATCTGCTCCAAAGATGTTGTTTGCTCTTCCCAACTCATGGCTTTGAACCTAGTCATTAGAGGGTCATCTCTCCTTGCCACTACCTCATTCTAGTCTTGGGCGTTTTTAGTGAAAATTTCATTCTCGAACCGGTCATGGGCATAAGGCCAACAAGAAGATACCTACGACGCGTGTTGTAGGACCAAGACCTTGGGATGGTGTTTGCGAAACTGACCGGTTTGGAACCGGTATTCTAATTGACTAAGCCCCTCTTGTTTAGCATGCATCATGTATTTGACCATGTAGAATCCAATATTAAATCCATATGGTATGAAAGCTCACTTCTTATCTTTTAATAAAGTGGCATTATACCCCTGCAAAATGGTTTGATAGCAAATTTCCCCCAATGCTAGTCGATCAGGAACATACAAAGGTAACAGATGGGGAGCCCCTATGGTTCCAAAAACCTTAATGTAAATTTCATGCTCATCTAAATACCAGTGAACAACTTTTCATATAACTTGTTTTTCTTTGTCTAATAGCTTAGGGAACTATTTCTTGAAGAGAAAGAAGTAAATGAGTGTAATAAGTTGATCACAAATAACAACATAGGATGTTTTGTACCTGTTTTCCCATAATATGATGAAATATACATGGACCACGAGCTCTGAAGAGTACCAATTTAGGTTCATCCCAGAGAAAGAGTTCTTGGTGCAGATGATTTCCAACAGATACAAGGACATGTAGAAGGCAGGGGTATCTCCCTCCTTCAACACTTGAGCTTGCCTTATGCAGGTGGTCAGCTGTTTGGAGATGATGACACCCCAATTGAAGCCCATGCATGAAATGGCGACTGTATAAGCTAGAGGCATCCAGGCCCCTGAAAACTGGGAGCTGTCTTTCTCCCCATGCAACCTGCAGAACAAGGCCATGAGATATATGTATGGTTCCCTGAGATTGGTTGTTGGGTACCAGCCAACAGTCCAGTTCATGAATTTTTTGTATTCCCTCCACCAAGAGGCCATGATTTTGTCAGTATCGTGTGACACATAGAATCTCAGAATGAAATCAGTGCTACACTTTAGCTCAGAATCCCTAAGCTTGTAGTAACTTTGAACCTCTAATGGCAGAAAGACTTCGACGCATTCACCATTATCATTGTTAATCAGACATTTTTGTGCATCGGCATGGTCAATAAGCCACTTTAGGAGCTCGATGCAAGGAAACACCGGAGACTGGTTGGCCACCATGTGTAGATAAGCCTTGTGAATATTTGGGAGGACCTCGTCATCGAGCCTCCTTATGTCATAGTTGTTGTGCGGGGTATATTCGAGGGGTTATTCCTTCTTGATTTTCTTGAACACTTCTTACTAGTAAGGAAATGTTGTTTTGGCTCCAATACTTGCCTCTGTGTCTTTGAAAGTCAGGGGCTGGACAAAGGCCTCTTTGGTGATCATCTTGATGACGAGAACTGGCTTGGAAGAGAATTCCAATTGTCTTGCAACGACTGGGGAGGATCCCTCTCCTACTTCTGATTCTTGTAGATTTGGCACTCTAGGTGATTTCCTGGTAGAGGGTTTCTTTGGAGGCATCGTTCCTGCAATTAAAATTACCCTTTAAAAATGTGTACAGAACGACATTGGGTGAGAACAAATGAATGGAGCGTAAAAAACACCATAGGTGGATACATACCTGTAATGCTTGCTAAGATAATTGTTTAATACTCACTGAACTTTGGACATTTCCTTCGGACTGTTAGCTTCACTCTTCTGTTTGTTTCGACTTTCTTGCTACACAAAATAGGATCATACACAATGAATCACAAAGGATATAATTGGAGAGGTACTATCAGTGATATAAATTAGTTAATATGAGTAATGAATGCAGATTCAAAATAAACTACTATCTGATTTCTGCACACAAATCTTAACTGGTCGATGACGGAGGTGTGGAGGAAGATGCATTGTATCGGCGGGTTTAACGGTTCCTTTTGATTTGCGCATGGATTAGTAACTAATGTTTGATCCATGAATTAACTAAGATCCTTGAATGTGGCATACCTAACACATTCATGGGTTAAAACGTCTTGTCACATCACATCACTATGGCGTAGAGATAGGGGATTGGCTACTATCTGAGTGTATACTTATATTAATTTTCTCCTGATAAAACTTCCGATGTCGATGATATCGAGGATTGGTGATCAGGGAAATTTCAGGTGCACCACTTCTCGGTGGGTCATCATCTTTATAATCTTTTGTCGTCGAAAGCATCTCGGGAGTTGGCGGTCAGTCGTGTCACTCCTCTATTTGTGCGGTGCTTACTATTACACTTTTCTGCCAAAGCCGAATGGATTGGTCTTTGGAAAAATCCCTACCAAGGCTTATTTGCAGAAAAGAAAGTCTTTCATCAGCCAACTCCGATGAAGATCGACGCTCGGCTATTCTGGATTCTAACATGATTTGCTTCACCTTTAGATCGTCGATTCCTTGAATAGTTGTTAGGTCCCTTTCATAGTTAAGATGATTCTTTGCCGTACGTTCAAGCAAACTTTAATCAATTCAATCATGGAACATATAAGATAAGCGAAGGCATCAGTTTCATACTAAAGTGAAAACAGTCAATGCAAAAGATCGAGTGGTACCCAGAAAAATGAAATGGTCATAGAATTTTTTTAGGGTGTGTTGAGTGCTCAACAAATGGCGATTTAGTGGGTGAATGTAGAATATCTTTTCCTTCTTCATTTCCCTTGAGGTATTACCGAATCACAAAGTAGACATTTCTGACATTTCTTTTATTCATATATACTGATTTTTTTTTTTGTTTATATATATTTTATTTTATTGGAAGTATTGTTTTAGGGCTTGGCCATTCACTGGGAGGGCATCAAGTTCCCCCCTCAGATTCTGCAACGGGTAAGTGCCTGCCCCAATCTTCTCAGCCACGTGGAAAGTTCCAAGCCATCGGTTCTGAAACTTAGAATGTTTCCCTTTTGGTTCACTTGCTTTGTCCCACTTTAGGACTAAGTCTCCTACCTCAAAGTTCTTTTCTTTAGCCTTATGCTTATCGAACCATATTTTCACTATTTGTTGGTGTGATAGGAATTTTGACTTAGATTTTTCTCTCTCTTCTTCTAGCATGAGCAGAGTGTTAATACTTTGCTGCATGGTTGATGAGGGTTCTTCATTGGAATCTTGGGCCAGATGGAGAGACGAGAGGTAGAGTCCATTTGGGAGGATGGCTTCCTTCCCATAGACCAGAAAGTATGGCGAATTTCCTATGGCTTCCTTATGTGTGACCCTATCGGCCCATAGATCATTATAAAGTAGATTATGCCAATTTATTTGGTTGTTTGTGACCTTCTTCTTCAACATCCTTACCAGGCTTTTATTAGTCGATTCAACCACACCATTTCCCTAGGGGTAGTAATTTGCAGAGTACTTGATCACAATTCCTTTGTCCAGAGCAAACTTTGTCAATAGGGTTCAATAAAAGTAGGTTGCATTATCAAATACCAGAACAGAGGGGACACCAAACCTCATGATTAGTTGTTTCTCTATGAATTGGATAACCACCTTCTCGTTCACATGAGTCAGAGGAATGGCCTATGTCCATCTCGTGAAATAGTCGGTGGCAGTAAGAATGTACTTGTGTAGTTTCGAGGAGCTAGGTGTAATTTATCCTATAATATTGAACCCCCACTGTTCGAAAGGCCGAGAGACAATGACAGGTTGGAGTGGGACCACCGCACTTTTCTCCTTTACAATGCTCATTTGATAGGTCTTACAGTTTCTAGCGTAAGTATGAGCATCTTTGAACAAGGTGGGCCAATAATAGCCGTCTCTTAGAATTTTATGAGCGATAGTGTTTCCTGCGAAATGTCCCCCAGCAGGGCCGTCATGGAGTTCATTCAGGACTTTATCTGTGTCTCCTCGTTCGAGACACCTTAACAGTATCCCATCGTAATTGATCCGGAAGAGCACCTAATTTATAAGACGATATTGTACAGATTTTAATCTCAGGGCTCTCCTTTCTCTAGGATTGAGGTTTTCGGGACAAGCCCCTTGATGTAGGAGATAAGTTAAGTCTTTATACAAAAAATCTTGTCTTGGGGATATGTATGCTACTTCACTAGACCATAGTTCCATCTCATTCTCCCATTCGAGATCTTCATTTACTTGATCTTGGGCCTTGGTTGCGAGTTTACACAACCCCTGCCCTTTTACTAGTTTTGCAGGCTTTATATCTAGATCAAATTCCTGGACTACTTCCATCCAGTTCCCTCTTCTTTCCCCCATTTCTTGTTGGTTAAACAAGGATCAGACTGCAGGGCACGACACAATTACCTTAGTGTGATTCTTGAGAATGTAATATCTGAAATGCTTTACTGCCTTATAGACCGCGTAGGCATGCTTGTCTATAGCAGGGAAATTGAGCTCACCTCCTTGAATATTTTTACTCATAAAATACACTGGGGATTCGTTGTTGTCATCATCCTTCTGAGTCAAAACTGCAGCCAGTGATTGGTCAGAGGTCAAAGTATAAAGGGAAAAGTCTCTATTGAAATCTGGACATCGCAACACCGGGGCTCGGGATATGGTCTCTTTGATATTGTTGAAAGCGTCTTTCCACTCATCATCCCACTTAAATTCGGCATCCTTGCGGATCATATTTTGTAAGGGTTTTATGATTTTGGTGAAGTCGAGAGTGAATTTTCTTACAAAATTGATTTGTCCAAAAAATGACAGCATAGCTTTCTTGTTATGGGGTAGCGGAAGTTGAGATATGGCTTTAATACATTGTTACATCATCTAGATACACTACCACGCATTTATTGATAAGTTCCCAAAAATCCACGTCCATGGCCCTTTGGAAGGTTGCTCCTGCGTGGATTAACCCAAAAGGCATGCGTTTGTAAGCGAAGGTTCCCCATTTGGTCCGGAAGGTGATTTTTAAACAATCTTCCTCCGAAACCAATACTTGGTTGTAGCCTGAGAAACCGTCTAGTAGAGAGAAGATCTATGAGCCCGACACGATCTGTAGGAGTTGTTCCATCGACATGACCGAATAATTTTCTTTTTCTGAAGCTTTGTTGAGGTTTCAAAAATCTACGCATAGTCAGTTTTCCCCCGACTTTCTCCTTACCGGGACAATATCTGCTACCCAGGCAGAATGTCTAACCTAGAAAATTATCTTCACATCTAAAAGATTCTTTAATTCTTGATACATGAGAGGTTCTAGGGATGGGTGATACTTTCGGAGCTTTTGCTGGAAAGGTTTCACTTCGGGTTTCAAAGGGATCGTGTGTTGAATAATGCGGGTATCATACGTTTTCAAATCCTTATAGGACCATGTGAAAACATCCTAGTATTATCTGAATAATCTGAGGTAGGCTTTCCTCTCTTCCTTAGATATGGTTTTTCCGAGATTCACATGTTTTGGGTTCTCTGGGGTTCCAAAATTTACAGTTTCATGTAGCAGGCAGGAGCTACCAGTCTTTGCATTCTTAGGTCCTTTGAATCGTTCCTTTAGGTCAAACAAATTCTCTATATTAGATATCCCCTTTGGGATTGTATGAGCCTTTGATTTATCCATATTTTGTTCTGTCCAAGGATCAATTTCGGTTGATTTCTCTTTAAACTCTTCATCATCAATAGCGAGATATTTGAAATTGTCTTGGTTGGTTAAGAAGCTTATGATCCGTTCATCTCCCTCAAAGACTTTCCAATTAGAAATTTTATCAGGTACCAATGGTTTGTAGAGCAATGCTACAGTTAATCAGGTGGCTTCATAATATTCTAAAGGCGACAGTTTGGAAGTAGCAGTAGCCAAGGAGTCAATGATAATATTCTTTGTCCTAGGGACTGGATTGATATTAAAAGCTTCAAAGTGTTCTATTAACCTATGCACCTCCTGCTGATAGTTCTTTAGATGAAGAGAATTGTAATGTATAGTATTTCTTATTTTCCTAACAATAATTTCAGAGTCCCCGAAAACTTTCAATCCTTTGATATCTAAATCTATGGCTTTCTTTAACCCTTGTACTAGAGCTTCATATTCGACAGTATTGTTGGTGCACTCGAATTTGAGTCTGCAGGACACGAAATAGCGTTTACCAATAGGATTGATGAGGATGCATCCTGCTCCAAACCCTTCCTGTGATTTAGATCCATCAAAATAGAGGGTCCAAATTTGTGAGCGAGGATCGCTACTTTCGTTTCCTTTATTATTCTCTTGTTCCTTGACCTCCTGTTTCGCAAGTTCTAGTGTTAAGTTTTGGCAGAAGAAGATGTCTCATGTCGGTGTCGGCGATTTGTCTTGAAAGATCAATTCATAGTTTTGAGTAAAAGGAACATCGGATAGGAGGGGAGCGAAGTTTCCAAAGTAGGAGTCGCAAGAATAATTGCCCATTATGGGAAAATCTATGGACGAGGGTTCGTTGGGTGTTTCTAGATCAATGATTGTATGTTTCATATATCTCTCCTTGTCGATTATGATCATGTTCTTGTGTCCCTTTAGTAGTAGCCAAAGGTGAAGACAGTCAGTACTGAAATAATCGTTTAACTTTTCAGACCAATCTTGGCTCAGTAATATCTCATATGCCTCTAGGATATCTACTACAATAATGTCGATCACTTGCACAAACGTGGGGTGCATCAATATCCTGATCATCCCGTCCTTGAGTTCTCCTATGAGTTTGACCTGGGTCCTATCCAGTTGTATGACATGTTTATCAGTCTTGAGAGGAACGACATTCAATTTCATGCAGACAGACAAGGGCATGACGTTGGAGGATTCTCCAGAATCTACTAAGAAGTTGTGAATGTTCCTATTGAAGATTTCAAACATTAGGAGGAATAGGGGGACAAAAGGTTTTTCTTTTCGGTCTGTCGAATAGGAATTCACAATTGGTTTTCCCACCGAGTTGGTGGATGATTGATTTCTTTCCGGACCGCTCACCGCCGCCCTTTTTTGTTCTGGGCTCAGAACCTATATCAGAAAGTTCTTTTGCTGAGGAATCCTACATATGTCCATGACGGATA
>JASDQU010213714.1:6591-18431 GCA_032191745.1 Picea mariana | reverse complement strand
AAGGCCATTTGTATTTAAGTAAACAGTCGAAGCTTAAATCCACGGTACTTTCTGAGCTTCATGCTACACCCATAGCAGGGCACTCCGGGTTCACCAAAACCTATGACAGGGTCAAACGTTCCTTTTTTTGGATGGTATGAAACAAGATATTCATAATTTTGTAGTTGAATGTGACGTGTGTCAATGCAACAAGTGAGAAACAGTCAAGTCGTCGGGAACACTACGGCCGCTACCGATTCCACCTGCTATTTGGAAGGATATCTCTATGGATTTTATTATCGACTTACCCAAATCAGGAAAAAAATTCTTCATCATGGTGGTTGTTGATCGCCTTTCCAGGTATGCTCATTTCTGCGCCCTTCAACACCTGTTTCCAGCATCTAGGGTGGATCAAATCTTCATGGATTAGGTCTTCACGCTTCATGGCATGCTGCACTCTATTGTTTCTGATAGCGACCCAACTTTCACAAGCAATTTTTGGCAAGAACTATTCAAGATACAAGGCACATAATTGCATCTCAGCACAACTTATCATCCCCAGACTGATGGCCAAACGGAAGTTGTTAGCAAGTGTTTGGAAACATATTTGAGGTGTTTTGCCTTGGAAAAGAAAAATCAGTGGGCTCAATGGTTACTCCTAGCTAAATGGTGGTACAACACTTGATACCATACAGCTACACGCATGACTCCCTTTGAAGCGGTATATGGACATAAGCCACCTTTAGTTCTCTCATACTTACTGGGTGCCTTGAAGGTCTGGGCAGTTGACCTAACACTTACATATCGATAGGCCATTCTTCATACCCTCAAAGAGAATTTGTTCATGGCATAGAATCACATGAAGAAACAAGCAGATCAAGGTTGCTCTGAATGCCAATTTCTAGAAGGGGATTAGGTGTTTCTTCGACTGCAACCTTACAAGCAAACTTCTCTCAAGGCCGAGCATTGTCATAAGCTAGCACCCAAATTTTATGGTCCTTATACCATGCTCAACCATGTGGGACAAGTCACCTATTACTTAGCTTTTCCTAGCCATTCGAAGCTACATCCTGTTTTTCATGTTTCATGCTTAAAGAAGGTGATTGGAGCTAAGTGACAAATTCAAACCAACCTTCTAGAGTTAGCTTAAGAAGGATCCATTTGGCTACAACCAGAAGCAGTTTTGGACTAGCGTGAGCGTCACCTACGTTAGAGAACCATCAAGGAAGTGCTATTCCAATGGAAAGATACAACTCCAACAGATGCCACGTGGGAGCCAACTACCATTTTGTAGCAATTTCCTCATCTCAAGCCTTGAGGACAAGGTTTTTTTTAAGGGGGTGGACATGTTAGGGTCCTAACCCACATATAGGTAGAACAATATATTCGAGTGTAATAAAGGCCAATATTAATAAGGCCTTTCAATAAAATATAATAAGGTGGATGTAATAATACTTAATGGAAGATTCCTCTTCTAGAAGGATCTTCCTCTAGATGCTTCTTTTTAGTCTAAATAGGAGTCAAGGGTATGAGAACCCTAGCTTGGATATTATTGTAATAGAGCTCTACTCAACTGGAGGTTTCCCCCTCGAAGAGGCCCGTGAGCATTGCTTTCAGATTCAAAGTGTTCTTTCTATTGTTATTCTTATATCATTTCAATGTTATTGTGGTGAATGTTCTAGTTATATTTTTGTTATTCTGCCATTACTAGAATTTTATTTCTGTTCTGCATACATTTTATATCTGGTATATTACATATGCCATGCAATATCACTATCTCTCTAATAAAAATTCTAGCTATGTCTGGCACCTGATACATCATAAACATAGGGATAAAATGTGCACTCTTCGTCAGAGTGTCAATTACCACAAAAATCAAGTCATGCATCCTTTCCATCAGTGACAATACAACAATGAAGTCCATCGAAATGACCTCCCATTTCGATTCTGTAATAGTGTGTGGTTGTAGTAATCTTGCTGGATGTCTATTTTCAGCCTTCACTTGATGACATTCTAGACATCTCACCATGTAGTTGACTATGTCCTCCTTCATTACTTTCTAGAAGAATAAGGGGTTAAGGTCAACCCTCATCTTCATGACTCTTGGATGAGCCATGTACATAGCTCTATGAGCTTCATTTAAGATAAACATTCTCAACTTGTCGTTAGGTGGTACATAAATTCAGTTATTATATCTCATTAATATGTCATTGTCCACAGTAAATCCCTCAAATTTTGATACCAACATGGTGTCTTGTCTGATAAATTTTTTAAGCTCCTTATACTAGTCATCTTCGCGATGTATAGTTTGAATATTTTCACATAGATTCGTCTGAAGAGGTATCATCGAAAATATGTGTGGTCTCTGACTCAACACATTAGCCACTTTGTTCATTGTTCCTTTTATGTAGGTAATCTCAAAATTGTACTCACTAAGCAACTCCGACCAACGACTTTGTCACGTGTTCAAGTCACTTTGCATAAAAATGTGCTACAAACCATAGTGTTTTGTTTTCAGCCCGAATTTTCATCCAGTGAGGTAGTGTCTCCACACTCTCAGGGCATACACAATGGCTAATAAATCCAATTCATGTATCACATAGTTAAGCTCATGCTTTCTTAACTTCCTCGATATGTAAGTGATCAATCGACCATCTTCCATCAAGACTTCACCTAAGCCTTCCTTGGATGCGTATGTACATACCAAGAATTCCTCGTCCATGTCTGGAAATTTTAGTATCGATGTTGTCGTCAACAACTCCTTGAGCCATCAAAATGCTTCTGTGCATTTGTCATTTCATACAAACTTCTTGTTCTTCTTTTGCAATTCCATAATCAGATTTTCTATCCTTGAAAAACCCTCGATGAACCTTTGATAATATCCCACTAAACCCACAAAGCTACGTACTTTTTGGATGTTCCTCGGCGCATGACATTCCACAATATCCTCAACCTTCCCTGGATCCACAACGATACCTTCGTCAGAAATAACATGTCCTAAGTAATGAATCTTTGATTGATAAAAAGAGCATTTCGACAGTTTCCCATATAATTTGTTTTCTCGTAGACACTGCAGTACCAAGCACAAATGTTCGTCATGTTCTTCCATCGTTCGAGAATATATCAAAATATCATCAATGAATACTTGCACAAATGTGTCCAAGTATTAACGGAACACCCCATTCATCAAGCTCATGAATACCCCTGGGGTTTTTTTCAGTTCAAAGGGTAAAACGACAAACTTGTAATGTCCAAAACCATCTTAAAAGCGGTCTTAGGAATGTCTTCCTCCTTGATCCATAACTAGTGATACCCTAATCTCAAGTTGATATTTGAAAACATCGTCGCATCCTTCATTTGATTAAGAAGATGACCTAATCTTGGCAACAGATGTTGGTTCTTGATCATTGCCTTGTCCAATTGATGGTAGTCAATGTAGAGTCTCCATGATCCATCCTTGTTCCGTACGAAAATAACTAGCGCACCCCACAGTGACATACTAGGACGGATAAGTCCTAGGTCCAACAACTCCTTCAGTTGCATTTTCAACTCCTGTAACTCAGGGTTTGAAATCCGATAAGGATTTCTTGCTATCGTTTTAGTCCCAAGTTTTAGGTCGATGGTAAATTTCAATACCCTCTTAGGTGGTAACCTTGGTAACTCCTCTAGGAAGACATAAATTTCAATTCCTTCTGCCATGCCCTTTTCATTCAATGCAAGGATTCCATATAGCTTGCATCCCTTGCACATGCTCTTCCATAGTTGTAGGCAAGAGATGAACCTTAGGTAAACTCCCTGGTTCCTTCCTAAAATCACACGTCTATGTCCCTCATCATCAACCAAACTCAACCGTTTCATCTTACATTTGAGTATCACCTCATGAAATTCCAACTCATCCATACCGATCACAACGTAATAAGATTCTAATATTGTGACGTATAGGTTGGCCTTTGTGAAAAAATCTCCCAGGTTAAGTCTACATCTTGCAACCTTTCCTCCAATCTCCTACTTGGCTCCTGAAGCTATTTCCACATAGCTAAACTTGTATTTTTCAAATTCCTTTAGCTTAATTAATTTTAGCGTTGCACCAGAAATAAAACTCTTTGTATCTCCTGGATATATCAAAATACTAAAGGTATGGTCAACAATCGTAACTAACATCTCAAGCACAGTAGAATTGTCCTCGGCCTGGAGGTTATTCACCGCTGCATCAATCCGATAAGACTTGCCCAAATATCCTACTAAAGTGTGTTCAATTGTCTCATCTTCTCTAGCCCTCTCAATCGGATAGTCACACTGCTAATGTGGCTCTCTACATGTCTAGTATCTAGTCTTCGATCCAATAATCCTAGTCCCCGAAGTAGATGCTGATGGCCCACCAGACTGAAACCTTGGCCTGTTCTGCTGAACATGCCTAAAATGTTGTTGTTGCGGTCGACGTTGTTTTTGGTGTTGTGGTCCTCTATAGGGAGTCCATTGTTGAGGCACCTATCATCGTGGTTTCATGAACGTGGATCCTCTCGGTGTGCCTCGATGCCTTAATGGAGTTTTAGCCGGTGTCTGATGCTTCTGTATCTCCTGGATATATCAAAATACTAAAGGTATGGTCAACAATCGTAACTAACATCTCAAGCACAGTAGAATTGTCCTCGGCCTGGAGGTTATTCACCGCTGCATCAATCCGATAAGACTTGCCCAAATATCCTACTAAAGTGTGTTCAATTGTCTCATCTTCTCTAGCCCTCTCAATCGGATAGTCACACTGCTAATGTGGCTCTCTACATGTCTAGTATCTAGTCTTCGATCCAATAATCCTAGTCCCCGAAGTAGATGCTGATGGCCCACCAGACTGAAACCTTGGCCTGTTCTGCTGAACATGCCTAAAATGTTGTTGTTGCGGTCGACGTTGTTTTTGGTGTTGTGGTCCTCTATAGGGAGTCCATTGTTGAGGCACCTATCATCGTGGTTTCATGAACGTGGATCCTCTCGGTGTGCCTCGATGCCTTAATGGAGTTTTAGCCGGTGTCTGATGCTTCTGTGCACCAGATGTCGTCTGTCTCATCAGTCTTGCATGAGTACTACTATGAACCCCATTGATGAGATCTTCCTCAGCTATGAGAGCCTTCTGGAAGACATCGTGCAACATCTGAGGAATTAATATCCTCACCTGAACATGAATGCTGACGTTAAGGCCAAACACAAACTTGTTGACCTTAAGCTTCTTAGTGTTCAAATTTGGAGCATACCTAAGAAACTCCATGGAATGGTCCTCGTACTCGGTCACTGTACAATCGACCTATCATGAGGTCTTGAATTCATTGAGATGACGCTCAATGAATTCCTTAGAAAGATACCTCACCCGGAACAGCTCGAACAATTCCCATGACACATCTTCGAAGAACATGTTCAGTTGTGGCAGGAGCGTCTTCCACCATATAAGTGTGCCCCTTAAGCTGAAAGACCGTAATGCGAAACTTCATGTTGGAGGTATAGTTGTGAAGTGCAAAGCACATTGCCATATTATCAAACCGTGCCTCGGCAACTGCGTTGTCCGTGGCACCAAAGAACTCTAGAAACTTGACCTTCTTGAGTTATCGGTGAACGCGACCAGTAACAATTGGGGTGCGCAATGGACCCTCGGGAGGTACTAGCACCCTGGCCTCATCTCTATCCAGACGGCTAATCAGGGCCTCTAACATCCTCTGGAAGGACCTCATCAACCCAACCACATCCCCCATAGCTAATTGTTCCTATCTGATGACTTGTTCTTCTCCTTAGCGGTTAGACCCCTTTGGCATGGATTATACTAGAGGCATCGTGCCTCCTCCCCTAGCACCACGTCATCTTCCTCCGTGATGTCCTCTAACCATGATTACTTGCACGAATACAAAACAAATTAGTTAGTGACAAATTATAATCAAGTGTTGATACAGAGGAAGGGGTAATGATCCCAAGTCATGCGGTTGAACCCACTCTGATACCATATGTATCGACACTCCGTTACAACAACCAAAGCGACATACAACAGGTAATTTTTTATTTTTTTTTGCGTGAGGAAATATACATCACAATTATTAACTATATCATTGACACATCTCCCAATATATTATTGAAACAATTTCAAGAGATTATCAATCATTCGGGATATAAATCCCACACATTATTGCCATGAACAATGATACACATATCGACGAATTAACATGATTAAATAGCATCCCAAATCATTGCATTCATACAATAAACAATGACACATAAATAGTGTGAATCATAAATGTCTCAACTCATCTCATACATATAATCATAGGAATGAATTAAGATGCTACCCATCCAACCTACCCTACAAGGTTAGGACCTCCAGGACACATAAGCAATGCTCAAGCCCAGGTTCCAATTGATTTTAACCATTTAAAGTATCAGAGATGGCGAATGTTCTTAGGAACAAGGAGGTGTCTAATTCCCATAGCACAACATAAACCACAATCCAAACTAGCTCATCAATCTCATCTAACCATCAATTATTTATCATAGTCCAAACAATATTCTACTCTACTTAATAAATCTTCAAGCGACATTCAATGTAAATGAGTAAAAGGCTTTTACGTAAAGAATAATAACCCAAGGAGCATAAATAAATCTAAATCTAGTGTAACTCAACTATGCATCTTCATATTAAGGAATACCTGCTAAGAATATGTATATATCAGGAATCTAAAGGCTAAAATCATATATATACATATGCAAAGAACCACAAGAAGATCCATCTTCTTAAACACTACGTTAAGTTTAGATACAACCTTTTATTATGTGTCCAAATTATAAAACTAATGAACATCAATCATAGTATCAATTAATAAGAAGTCTATTGCTCACATAACCATTTAAAAGAACTAAGGGGTTGAATCATAGCAAGCAAGATGGAAATATTCCAAGACTACCCTACATTTTCATTGCCAGAAACTATGAGAAGTCGACCCATGGTTAAGAATGAGATAAGATAAATTATATGCTATCTTTCATATCCATATAAGGACAATTAAAGAAGATCAAGTTTTATTAATAGTAAAAATAAAGACCCGGATGTTGAATTAAAAACCAATTAAAAGAACCAAGGGAAGGCCAAACAATAATAAGTAACAAATGGAAGCCAGCTACCTACGTATCCATTTAATACTTAAGAAAAAAAAAGTTTTATTAAACCATAAATAAAGAACTCACATGCTAACTTATAAATCTGTTTAAAGGTTTAGGAAGACAAATCCTAATTGACCAAAAATAATAATATTCAAACGCTAAATCACCTATCTATAGTGAGGAACAAGAAGGACTTCTAGAATATATCTCAGCCCCTGATTTAGTGTGCAGAAAAATCCAATTTTTTTTCCAGACCTCAATCTGACCATCCATCTGACACTTAATCTGGTCCTCCATTCGACACTTAATTTATGAAAATTTAAATTAATTTTAGGTGTAGCGAAAACATTTTTTTTTTTTTTAATTCTATAGTTTAGAGGAAGGGACAATAATGGTTGCAGGTTTGTCAAGAATGGCAGAGACATGTAAGAGGTTAGTGATCGTGTGTATGTCCATCCAATCAACAAATTCAACTCACCCTTCTAATCTACGATGTTACCACTATTTTAAGATGTGGGAATCAATATAGAAAAAATAATTGGAAAAACGACAACTAGACACGAACATGTTAAATGACACTGTAATTGCAAGATAGATGTTTTTCAAACATAACTTAATACGACACCTGATCCAGATCTTGATCTGGCCCTTGATCTAGACCTTGAAACATAACTAAATTTCTGACAATTTGAATTTAAAATTTAAAGCAACGAATCGATTTAGGAAGAGGTTAAACTTTAAGGAAGAGTCAGTAAATGATTGCAAAGACACTCAGGAGGTCAAGCTATATTTATATCCCCCAACTTGATTCTCAAATTATAATACTTCGAAATTAAAATTTCAGAAAAAAGAAGAAGTAAGCATAACATAATTGCTCAATTAAATTCTGAAGTTGTTTTCTAAAAGTTAACAAGGGAAATACACAACTACAGAGTTGAAAACCATGATAGAAAGACTAAAGAAAAATATCAGAATCTTCTACAAGTTGGGGCAACATAAATCCCCAATTTTGTTTTCCGGAATATTTTCAACCAAAACTTAAAATTTAATCAATCAAGTGGAAATTGCTCATAAGACCCTACGGGATAGTAAAAGAAAATTACAATACACCTGCAATGAGCCAACAAATATTAGTTCCAGAATTGATAACTCAGTCACAAAATTAATTTAGGCCTTTCAATAATTTAAGTAGGGACCCAACATAGATCCTAGCAAGCATATAATTTGGCAACGATTAGACCAAATTTGTGTTCTGTATGTGCCAATGATTTTTACAAGGCACATGAAATTTTCATTGGGAAATGCAGAAGGTTGAAGCATACCAAAATCTCCCTGAATTCTTAATAAGGAAATAAGCCAAATATAACACAAATTAATTCATCCCCCCTTTATTAGATGCTTAATTAAATTTTTGTAATCCTCAATCCTACTTAGACCTAGGCTTTAATTTCAACTAGGTTTAGAAATTTTTTTAAAGAAAAAATTATAATTAATATAATTTACTCATACAACATTTATTTTAAGGTTTCTCACGTCAAAGTAAAATATTGTTTTCTAGGCATCTAGGTTCATTGACTCACTAGTTTTAAAAATTGCGACGTGCCCTTCAGGACACACTATGTGGTTCAAGGGTGTGACTCACCTTTATTCATGTTTCATTTATGCGACGTTTCCTTCAAGACGCACCACATACTCCAACGGTACCACTCACCTTCTGACTGATTTTCGTAGACGTCCAACCGTTAGAGTCAATACTCCATCTCACAACCTTCTAGGAGACTAAGGGCCTCTAAGGAATAAGCACCTTGCCTTATTGCACGCCTCTCAGTCTACCCTCATGACATCGTGGATCTCTCGAAATAGGTAATCGTTAACCTACAATTCAAGCCATGACGAGAGTGCTAGTAGGTTGTGGTAGAGCTGTCGCCACACCTCTCCCTCAATATCTCTGGTTGTCGTGCATGGCCCCTTTACTCCTAATGTGAGTCTAATTAGCAAACAATTGCCAGCCTGCATCCATCAACGAAACATGTCAACGATCCATAAAACACATGATAATATACCCGATCATAGGTCAAATATGCATAAACAAAAACACCCAAACCATATACTGTCCACTCCCTAACTCAATCTGGAGTCCAAGGAGTTCCATCGATGCCATCGACATCCTCAATCTATCAAAAGTCCCGCACACTCAGGAGAAACCATTCAATAGCATATGTCTATACATAAATAATGTAACATAACATCATAATCCACAATCTCATCATCATAATACATAAGCGAAGCAGACAATCATATAATGAATTGGATCACTTGCACGCAAGTGTCCTCAAAGAATAAGTCACATCAGGTGCGTGCAAGAGCGAGATGTTCATATTGAAGACTACATCCATGGAATAATGCACATCTTGTTATTCAGGGAGAATCAAGGTATGGTCAGCTTACAATCATATTGGCTCCCAAGGAGAAACTATTATGAAAGCGAGTTTTGAACCTGGGTGTGGGGAATGCAAACAATTCCTCCCAACCAATCGCGCTACACTTACTCTGTCCCCATAGATTAGCAAACTGATAGGCCACAGGTGTGTACATGTTGCATGAATCTCAACGTCCAGGCTTCGAGATTTGGGGTTCAGTCTTCAAGGTTTAAGCATCAGCCTGCACTGTACAAAATTGTATCATGTGAGTCTGGTCAGGAGGGATACGATTTTTTTTTGTAGCACGTGTGTTTCCCAAAGAATCACTATGGATGCAATAATAACATAATAAATGAATACACAAAAGAAAAAATGAAAGAATGCATACAACATAAAATAGGAGAAAATCAAGCTTTCATGTAGCTTACTAAATTAGGAATTTTTTGAATATGCAAACTTTTTTTGAATATGCAAACTCAAAATAAGTAAGTGGATAACTTCCAACTTCAATTAGTGGAGTCTCACAGTTATTTAAATTAGTGAAAACTGGTTTATTTTATGAACCTTTCATATATTTGTGTACATTTTTCAAATTGTGTTTAAAAAAAATAAATATATATATTCAAATCCTAAATGTTTCAAATTCCAATGTAATTATGTGTTTCTAAACTCAACCAAATAAAATAATAAATATATGTTATTAATTTAACCATTAAAAAAACAAAGAATAATAAATATATGTTATTAATTTAACAATAAAAAGAAAATAAAAACTGATGCTAATTTTCAAAAATAACAAGAAATAAATAAAAAAAAAAAAAAGATGATCACAATGTTTTTTTATCTCAAATATTCTCCAAAAATTTAGAGTACAAAAGCTTAAACACCATGATTTATACACAACCAGGGAAAACAATCTATGATAAAACATAGATAATGCTTCTTATCATATAGAAAACATACTATGTTATAATATGAATCACACAATTTCTTTTTTATTTTGTAAAAGGGAAACACATTTTATTTTATAAATATAAAAATTAGCAGATTAGAATAAAGTTTAACCATTCTAATATTAAAAATATTATATACGTACATATATTAGGATACTAGTTTTGTGTTTTGTCTTATGAGGAAATTTGTTTTTATCTTGACCATAAAGTATAGTGAAATTAAGTAAAATCTACTTATTATATATGTTTTATAAAATTACTTCAGAAAGAACAGACATATTCAATAGCATTAGTTCCTACTTCCAAACTAATCATATTCAATAGCATTAGTTCCTACTTCCAAACTAATCAAGGAGTTAGTGCAATTACGCACACTCACTGTTTATGTAATTTCAGAACTTTTGCAAGTTATGCAGAACCATTCTTAGAAAGTTTTCGAATAAGTTGCTTGCTTGAACTCATTAGTTGTAATGTATTTTGAAGATGAAAAATTGATTTCAACTTTCACCTTAACAAGCTGGACTGAAGGAGGATCTTATAAATAATAAAATAAGTTTAAACCCACTTTTAAATAAGAACTTAAGAGGATTCTAACATTTCAAGCAACAATAATATACAGGGTATGCTATGTCACCCAGATAAACAAAAAAAAATTATTTCTATTATTTTTAGAAGAATTACTTTTATTATTGGATAACTAAAAAAACTTTTTAATCTGATCACTTTTTTTCCATTATGATTTATTTTGAAAACTACATCTATAGAATAATAAAATCAAAATATGACCCCTTTACAATCATATTATTTCAGAAAAAGCAAATGTCATCAAAACTAGATTTAAACCAAACTATAAAAAATATAGACAATTCCTCCCAAACCAACCGATCTACACTTTCTTTAACTTCAATCTGATTACTCTGTCCCACTGATGACCCACTGGTGTAGACATGCTGCGTGAGTCTCAACGTTCAGTGCTTCGGGGTTCAGTCTTCAAGCTTTAGGCGTCAGCCTGCACTGTACAGAATTGCATGATCTCAGTTTGGTCGGGAGGAAGACAAGCTTTTTGTAGCAAGGGTGCTGCCCAAAGAACCACTATGGGCGCAGTCTATGTTTATCTTGGAGTTTCAGCAATGTGGGCGTATTCTGTGTTTATCTTGGAATCAGAGTCTCGTCTCAGAGTTTGAGCAGTTATTTCAGAGTCTCAATCTTTTAAGTGCAGCTTAGTCTATGCTTAACTCAAAGTCTCTAGAAATCTCTACGAACCAGATTGACAGCTTATTTTATTGTGTGTGATTTGAAATTGCTTTTAAGCTTTTATATATATATATATAAAGAATTAAGTAAACATTTCTTCATT
>JASDQU010213713.1:0-18393 GCA_032191745.1 Picea mariana | reverse complement strand
TCCATGATTTTGAATCTCTGCTTCGCTTTACCAGCTGGAATCTTCCACTGGGTGGTTCTTCCATTTGATCAGATACTCGAAGTATTGCTTCCGCCTGGTCGTTTTGCTCACTCGCTTGTCGAGTATACGCTCCATCTGTGGCTTCTCTGCAATCGACATCTGCTTCTACCACTGGACCTCCTGTTGTTCACTACTTCCAGCTCCTGCTTCCTCAGCCTTATATGGATATAAGTCTGAGACATTGAATGTCAGAGATATTCCGATCTTACCTGGCAACTCAATTTCATGAGTGTTTTCTCCTAATTTCTTTAGGACTCTGCATGGCCCGGTTTTCTTCATTTTCAGCTTGTTGTATGTTCCCCTTGGGAACCTTTCCTTCCTTAGATGTGCCAGAACTAGATCACCAACCTCAAACTGAAGTTGTCTCCGATGCTGATCCGCTCTGCGCTTATATTCCTGGTTTGATTCCAGCAATCGCTCCTTCACCCTGTTGTGAAGTTCTTTCATCGCCTCTGCGAATTCTTCAGCGCTTGCGCTCTTAGTCATTATCTGTTCCGAATCCCTTAGCTCTGAAACTCCTCTTGGCTGCCTGCCGTATACAATCTCAAATGGAATTTTTCCTTTGCTCCTGTTCACTGAGTCGTTGTATGCAAACTCTGCCTGTGGCAACACATTGTCCCAACTGCTATGGTGCTCTGTCACCAAGCTTCTTAATAAGTATCCCAGACTTCTATTTACCACCTATATTTTCCCATCCATCTGAGGATTATAGGAAGAACTAAACATCAAGTTAGTTCCCATTTTCTTCCAGAGTGTCCTCCAGAAATGTCCAATGAATTTCGTGTCCCTGTCCAATACTATGCTTCTGGGTAACCCGTGAAGTCGAATGACCTCCTTGAAGAACAAATTTGCGATATGAGTCGCATCGCTGGTCTTCTGGCATGGGATAAAATGTGCCATTTTGGAAAACTTGTCAACCAACACAAAGATAGAATCATGTCCTCTTTGCGTCCTAGGCAATCCCAATACGAAATCCATGCTGATTTCATCCCACGACCTCTCGGGTATGGGTAATGGTTGATAGAATCCCGCATTCTTCTTCCTGCCCTTTGAATGATGGAAAATTCTACATCTTTCGACAAACCTCTTGACATCTGTTCGCATCCTCGGCCAAAAATATGACTCATTCATCTTTGCAAATGTTTTGTCGTGGCCAAAATGACCTGCCAATCCACCATTGTGCTTCTCCTTTAACAGATTCTCCCTCATGGAGCAATTCAGAATGCAGAGTTGATTGCCTCTGAAAAACAATCCTTCCTGGATCATATAATCTATCCATGGGCTTCTGTCTCTGAGAAATGGATTCTCAGCTGCTTCATATGCCTCTGCAAAATCTGCATCACCTGCATACATGTCCCTAAGATTTTCAAAACCCAATGTCTTGACTCGGAACTCCTGCAGCAACAAACACGTCCTGCTCAAAGCATCAACCACTTTGTTAGCAGTACCTTAAATGTGTTTAATCACAAATGTAAAATTCTGCATATACTCTACCCATTTAGCATGTTTCTGATTCAACTTCTCCTGCTGAGTCACAAACCGTAATGCATGATTATCACTATATAAAACAATTTCTTTTGGGATCAAGTAATGCCTCCATTTATTCAATGCCTGTATGATAGCATAAAATTCTTTATCATACGTGGAGTACTTCACTTTTGCCTCATCCAGCTTCTCACTGAAATATGCAATTGGTCTGTCCTCCTGGCTCAAGACCGCTCCTATGGCAAAGCCACTTGCATCACATTTTACTTGGAACACTTTCGCAAAATCCGGCAACACCAAAATTGGTTGTTCCATGATCTTTTGTTTCAACAGGTTGAAAATCTTCTCTGCCTCTTCAGTCCAATGAAAATATTTGTGTCTTTTCCTGACTGTGTCCATCATCGCTGCGCTAATTCCACTGAAATTCCTGATGAATTTTCGGTAGAAACTAGTCATTCCATGAAAACTTCTCACCGCGAAAATATTTCTCAGTGATGGCCAATTTTTAATTACCTCCACTTTACTTGGATCCATATTTAATTCATTCGCCGATATGACAAATCCCAAGTAAATGAGTTATGTCTTCATAAATGAAGATTTCCTCATGTTGATCAACAACTTCTCCTGCTGTAGCTTCTTCATTACTGTAGCTAAATGCTTTAGATGTTCTTCTTTTGTTTTACTGAAAATCAATATGTCATCCAGATAAACAATGACAAACTTACCAATGAATTCCTTTAGCACTTCATTCATTAGCCTCATGAAGGTACTCAGTGCATTCGTCAAGCCAAACGGCATGACTAGCCATTCATACAACCCTTCGTTGGTTTTGAAGGTTGTCTTCCACTCATCGCCTTCCCTCATGCGAATCTGATGGTATCCGCTTTTCAAATCAACCTTTGAAAAAAATTTGGCTCCACCTAAACAGTCCATCAAGTCATCCATCCGTGGAAATGGAAACCTGTACCTGATGGTTATCTTATTAATGGCTCTAGAATCGGTGCACATTCTCCAACCTCCATCTTTCTTTGGACTCAATACCGTTGGAATGACACATGGGATTAAACTCTCCCTGATCATCCCTTTATCTAACAGTTCCTGCACCTGCCTTTTGACTTCTTCATTTTCCTACGACGTCAACCTGTACGTGGCCTTATTCGGAAAACTAGCTCCTGGTATGAGGTCTATATGGTGACTTACACTCCTCATCGGTGACAACGAATGAGGTAATTCGTCTACCACTATGTCAGTGAACTCTTCCAACAGTTCCTGAATTTCTTCCGGCAAATCATCCACTCTTGTGCTGGTCAGAATGATTTTTGGTTTCTTGACCACAAAGAATTGTGGATCTTCCTTCTTCTTTACTTCCACCAGAAGTTCCTTCCCACTCATGAGAAGTATAGTATTTCTCGGTTCTGGTTTTACTTCTTTATCTTTAATTGGAAGTAACATATGTGTTCTTCCATTCTTCTCCAAAGTATACGTATTCATCTTCCCATCATGAATTACGTTCTTGTCATATTGCCATGGTCTACCTAGCAATAAATGACATACATCCATAGGAATAACATCACAAAGTATTTTATCATTATATCCTCCTATCTTGATGTCAACTAAGCACTATTTGGTGAAATTTACCTGATGCCCCTTCTGTAACCATGAAACTTTGTATGGACTCGGGTGATCAGTTGTCTCCAGCTCCAGCTTTTCTACCATCTTGGTTGAAACGAGATTATCTGTGCTACCGCTATCCACGATGACCTTGCATTTCCTGTCCTTGGTCTTGCATGTGGTTCTGAAAAGTCTATTTCTTTGAGCTGTGTCCTCCACCTCCTTCTCTGGTGTTAAGCGAACCTTATGCATCATCAGTGACCTTCCGTCTTCTGCATCTTCTGCTTCAACATCTCTCCTCTGTGCCTCGGCGATGTGAGCTTCTCCTCCATCCTTCTTCCTATCTGGACAATCCACTGCCTTGTGTCCATTCTTTCCACACGTGATGCCTGTGATGACTCCACCTCTGCCTCTTCCTCTACCTCTGGTACGAGGAAATGTGTTATTATCAGTGTATCCTCCGCTCTATTCCGTATGCTGCCTTCACTGTTCAACGTTTTGTCCTCATTGTGAACTTCCACCTCTTTCTGTTCTAGTTTGAGGCTTCTTCCAGTCATCCTTGGATTTTTGGAACCTATCTTGGGCAACTGACTTACCTTTTGGCTGGATCCTACCTCGGCCTCGCTGTCCTGGCTTACGACTCAGCTTCTCTTCTTCTTTCAACACCATCTGATACGCATCCTCCACCATTTTGATGGTCGTCATACTCATCTCATCCTGGATATCTTATCTCAAGCCATTCATATACCTGGCAACTTTTTCATCATTGCTCTCCCGATGACCTGCTCTGATATTTAGCTTGTAGAATTCCTCAGTATACTCCTTTACTGTCATCAGCTTCTATCTCAGGTTCTGCATTCTACTGAACAATGTGATTTGGTAATCCCTTGGGATGAACTTTGCCTTCATCTTTGCAATCATTCGATCCCAACTTTTAATCTTTTGCTTTCCTTTGCAGCGTCTATCTGCTTGAAGCTCATCCCACCGTAATGCTGCGTGTCCCTTCAATCGTGTGACAACATGCCTGACCTTCTTATCCTCTTCAATATCCTCATAATCGAAGTAGGTGTCAAGAGCTCTAATCCAATATAGAAGCTATTCTGCATCCAGACTCCCTTCATAAGCTGGAATGTCCATCTTTGTTTTCAAACTCATTCGGGTGATAGCCTTAATTAATCTCTCATTGGCTGCATCTTCGGCTGCAACTTCTCCTTGTTGTACAGCTTCAACTTTGCCTTCGGAGTCACTCAGATATCCAACACTGGCTGTGCATTTTTGCGTTGCTTCCATATCTTCTAGTCTCGCTCGGAGATCACGTATCTGCCTCTCCATTTCTGGATTCTGCGCTTGTCTCCCTCTTCCTCTCTGGTTCCCCCTATCCTCTGGATCGAGTGATTGTCTTTCTCTCCTTGACGACATGGTGAAATTTTCTCTTCTTCTCTGCTACAGAAAGAAAAGAGATTTTCTCGCTCTGATACGACTCTGACACAAACGCGCCACCCAAGGCACATCCGCTCCCTCATGACCTTCTCTTCCTTCACCCGAAGAGATAAATTGCTCTTCAACTCCCTTATCAGAAGTTCTCAATACCCACATAATGCCTCTTATGATCTCCCTACTTCAAATCGAGAAATCAGACCTCGCGTGATCGCGAGTCTTGAACTCACGGGATCGGTACTTACAAATCTACGAACCCCGATGAATATCCACCCATGGCTTCCTTGCACTTATCGGGAATTTTCCCGTTGGGAGATTAGCACTTGCGCTGTCGTGATCCACTGTCCTCATGGATCCCCGACTCCTGATCCCCGATGGTACCTCTCACCACTCCTTATCTCCCTCCGGCTAACTCCTTTCTCATGCGACCGCTAGTCCACGAGACCACGGTCCTTTCCACTATCAGAGTTTCAGAATTCACAAAATTGGCGTGTGTAAAAATCACGCGCTTGGGATCTCCGATTCTCCGATTCCCGATGCCACTTGGTGTTGAATCCTGCGAGGGTTGACCCTTTGACACCTGTCCTCCCTCGTGTGTATCGGAGTTTGCGAATCCGGATACCAAGAATTTCAAGGTTCACAAATCCCCGACGCCACCTGTCCTTGGCTCTGGTGCCTATGGCCCACACTCCTGTGGTGATCGAGAAATCGCATATTGGGATATCGCGATTCCCGTAGCATTAGTTCACGGACCCTTCCAAGTCCTGATCCACGATATGGGGTGACACCTGTCCTCCAATGAAATGCTATGACTGTGGGACCGTCGCATTTTGGAGTTTCATGAATTCTCCTGCCGTGATTTTCTCGTCACCGAGAATCCCGATGTGTCGATCCCCGATGCACGTGAGAGCTTACTCCTCCACATCACCGCTTCCTCGTCTCCCTATCGGGTATCACAAAATCACAATTTCTAATGCAACAATTCCTTTGCCTTTGGAAACCCCGAAATGACGAACCCCAACTTCCTCGGATCTCCTGCCACGTGTCCCCGCTGATGGACGGTTTTGAGCGCCCGTCGGGATATCATGGATCGCGATCCCAACATGCGAGAGTTCTATGCTTTGAAAACTCCGATTCTCTGATGAACTGAACCCCGACTCTTCTCTTGATGTCTGATGTGTGTCCTGTTGAGACCAACGACTGAGATTCTCTGTCAGATTTTCGAGACTCAAAAGGTCTCAGTTCTCTCGACCTGTAAAATCACGATGCCCCAATATCCCGATGACTTCTCAGAATATTGACGCGTGTTCTGCCGAGATCAATGGCTAGGATCCTTTCTCGGGATTTCGAGAACCACAAGGTCTCAATTCTCTGGCTTAACGAAACCCTGATGACTATAATATCCCGATGACTTCTCCCGGGACTCCTCCTCTGCACACTAGGGCTTAAACCCTGTGCAACTTTCCCGTGATCTAATGATTGACAGAAAAATCACTTGCTAACACAAACCCTTCTTGAGGATTTCCTAACACAAACTGTCACTTCACCCTTCTTGAGGATTTCCTAACGCAAACCCTCCAGTGCGATCCTTCAACGGATTTGAAATCTTTGCCCCCCCTGAGCTTCTTCTAGCTTCTCAATCTCTTAGAAAAAAGATCTCTTTGCGCGCACTCCTTGCGCTCAACATTCAACAACTTCCCAAGTGTTGAATCCTTCTGACCCTGCACACTCCTGCAACAACAACCTTCAATCTCCTTTTCTCAGATTTACAACTGAGACTTCTTCTTCAGCCTACGCACTCCTCGCACAGCTTCAACAACCCAAATCTACTTCTGGGTGAATGAGAGCAAGAGTTAGACTACCTGAGCCTTCATCAACGCACTCCTTGCGGATGGCTTCAATTGCACACCTTGCAGGAATCTCTAGGCTCAGATAGAGAAACAATTGAACCTCACTCTCTCCCCCTTTCAGACTTCAGTTGAAACATGAAATCACATGCACAACATATACAAAGAAAATGCATACCAAGAAGCAAACATTCATGAGCACATAAACAATATACATAGAGAAACAACACCCACCATGAGTTTGAATCAGAACTTTCTTCTATTAATTCAAATGCATGTACATGGGTATTCTTCATACACTATTCTCTGCTTGCTCTTCTCTTGTCCTGAATGCTTCCACTATTCTTCACTGCTATCTTACAATGGTACAATGAGGGTGTCTATATCCGTTTTCCCTCTCGGACTCTAAACTATCAAATCTAGAATTAAAATCCTATCTACCAACATTAACTAGATTAAATGCCTCCTATCTACTAAGGACGAGAGCGTATCGCTCAAATACCAATACAATATACAAAAGGTGCTTTTCATAAATGATTCATTAAAGGTCTGGCGCAACAATCCCAAATCATTTTCAAAAATTTGGGTTGGTTTGTCCAGCTGATCTCCGCTTGATGTGCTGGCTCGCTTGATGAGTCGGTGATGCTCCTGCATCAAGGAGCCATCGAGATGCTGTTCAACATGCATACAAAACTGATTACCATTCTTTTTTTTAGGAAATCCTTGTAGTCTTCTCCTCGGGGGGTCAATGTTTGGTGCCTTGATCTCAATATCTTGCGGAAGACCCGAGGCGACACAAAAACATGAGAGTGGTTCCGCAGTGTTATAAATCCTTGGCTTGAAGCAGATGAACAACATTCTTGTGGTAAAATTGATAGTTCTCACAAGATTCCCATGAGGAAGAAGATGAAAAATCTTGCAGGGAAAACAAAAGAGCTTGGAATTGAAATTTATGACACACCAAGAAACCACCTCCTCACAATCGAAAACTTCAAGGACACAAGTTGCACGAGCAATTCCAAAGGCCAAAATTAGTCCATTCTAGGTGGCAGGAGATGAGTAGTAGGAATATTCCTTGCACCGGTGGGAGTTATGGTCCTCATTCCCTAATATGTTAATTGTATATCCAGAGAACATGACAGTGGTCCCGCAAATGAATAATTTTTTGGCTTGAAATATATCTTTGAGAGCATCAATAGATCATTTTATTACAGTGAAATAATTCCACCTAGAATGGACTAATTTGGACCTCTGGAATTCCTACTTTTGAGCTACAAAGTGACTATTGCATTCAACGTTGGTTTCTTTTCTAAAACCCCTTCTTTTTGTGTTGTCAGGGCCGCCATCGTCGAGCCGAGAAGTGCCACCCATTATGGTTGATTTCAATTTGGGCACAGGAGTGTGAAAAATGTCTTCATTTCTATCATCCATTGTCGTATCATCGTCCATCGGATCATCTTCTTCCGGCTCGAAATTCATCGCATCAACCTCTACTCCAACCATCAATGTATGCGGGTAGGTAGTCTGAGCAAGAAGGGTTGCCTTGGAATTCTTTGGCTTGAAATATATCTCTCGGTGCACCAAGATACATCTCCTTTTTTTCTCCTGGGAGGAGGGAGATGAGTAGTAAGAATATGCCATGAAATATTGGAACCTTTGGCCATCATTCCCGAAGGTGTTTACGGTATCTGGACATAACTATTGTGGAACTGTTGCCATAAGTTAACAATAATTTCCGTCTACTCCAAATGATGTTTGAAATGAAAATTGGGGAGGGATAATATAACCCTCCGCAAATCTTGGTTTAATGTGTATCAATGGAAGATCTCCTCAAGTCTTTCGCTAATCAATGGAAATCTCCAGGGTTCGTGTGTAATGAGTTGTTACCATTAAATCTTACTAATTTAATATTTAGAAAAAAGTGTGAAGGTGGCGGTGACGACAAAGAGTGATTAAGAATTAGAGATTTTGTAAAGGCACCAACCAGCCGACGCAAGAAAGAGATTGCATCATGTTTGAAATGAATACTTGGAAAGGATAACACTCTTCTCCACAAATCATGGTTTAATTCGTATTAATGACAAATCTTCTCCAGACTTTTGGACATTAATGACAATCTTAACGGTTCCTGCACGATGAGCTACTAGAATTAAATCTTAATAATTGAATATCTAGGAAGAAGTACGAAGGTGGTGGCGATGGCGAAGAGCGACTAAGCATTGTACATTTTGTCCACCCGCCAACCCACAAAACAGATTCCAATAAATAGCCAAGTTTGGAAAGAAGTTGGGCGGGCTTCAAAAATACAAGATATACTAAGGAGACATGAGGGGCCGATGGTCAAATTGTATATCACAATGATATATTTTAGTTGTCAATTTGTATATCACAAAATTTTGGGTGTTGTTTGTAGGTAGCAGAACAATGGAAGTGCAATGTTGAGCAAGCCTAGACATGAACCGACGATGGTAATAGTGGCCAAGTATGCAATGGACAAGTGGTTGGTTGAACTCGTGATATAAAATCATTAGACATACTCGAAATAGGGAATATTGACAGGCTTGAAAACATGGCCACAAGATCTACTCAGGAGACGTGAGGGCACGATGGTCAAATTGTATATACCCCAACTATTGAATGCAAAATGTGTAATACAGAACATGAGAGAATGATGAATTTCAAGGGTCAATTTGTATATTGCGGAACTTCGGGTGTTGTATATAAAAGCACAAGACATTCGGAAAAAGGACCAAGTAAATAGAAAGCAAAAGAAAATGAGATAAAGAGGAATTTTTTTGCTAATTTGTAGATCGCGGAAGTCCGAGTGTTGTTTGTAGGTGGTGGAACAATGGAAACGCAATGTTGAACCTGCCTATCCAGGAATGCGCGATCCAAAAAGTTTGTTCAATATGAAATGGGGAAGCGGTCGGTCAGTTTGGTGATATAAAAGTAACAGTGGAAATCTAAAGACGTGAATCCGCCAACTCCCACACCTAGACATTTTCCGAAAAACAAGTAAGTAACCAAAAAGGGAAAGTAGAGGGAAAAAAGAAAGGGTATGGCAATTTTCGGAAGAGGGAATTGGTGTAATTAAGCCCCATTGATGGTCTTAACAGTAACTATGAAGTGCATTAAACATGTGAACATGTTCTTTAATCAAGGAATACATAAAGTGAGCCATGCTTATAGTTTCTAGTATCTGTTTGTATAAGAGAAGCATCGAAAAGCTACAAGAAAATCAATTTTAGGATGTTTAAGTAAAGTTATTGTACTGTCACCTTCACCGCAAGTATAACAATGACAGATTTGAATTTTAATGTCATCCTGTTGATATGATATTTCCATTGGACTTCGCATAATATATATTCTTTTATTTCAAATTATTCCAGGAGATGAATTTTGCTAAGTTCATCGATCAAGGAAAAGTGCTAAAACGAGCCACATACTACATTTTCATCACAGAGCTTATATTAAAAGGCAAAGTATGTTCTCTATAGTCTTTAATATCATAGAAAAACTGCGAAGATCCTGAATGTATTATTAATTTTCCACAAGGAATCATACAACCAAGAACCAAGTAAACAACAAATGTATTGAAAGTTGAGGCACAAGGAAACGCACGAAGACATAAGGCATCAAACAATATCCCACAAGGTTCCATAGAGCAGTACGCATCGACCTTTGCATCAAACAATTTGATATATAAAAAAACACATCGTGGCATTGGTTTTCTCTTACATCTGGTATATGTTCCCACGAGAAAATAACCAAGGCCATGGAATATGAACAAAAGTCTGCCAAACACAAGACATCACAAAACCAACGGATATTCACCACTGTACCCTAGCTATAACCAGACCTCAAAATGGGGAACAAGAAAATTGTCGATTACTATTTTACCATTAAGAAAGATCACTATGGACATTTTCTTCTGATAGTGCCATGGTCTATCACTACCAGTTTTAACAATGCCAAATTTCCAATATTGTTGGAAATGCCCAATGGTTCTACCCAGAGGAGCAAGCTATTTCGACAGTTCAAAGGATTTGCCTGACTTATTTAAATTTGGATACTTTTTATGGGGTTTGTGCTCATGCTTCCCATTTCTGGACTGAACAATCTTATGCGCGTGTACATCACCAACAACTACACATGCTTGTATGAATTCCAATGCTTGAACTCCCCAATCTCTATAGCGAGTTCTAAAAATATCAAGCTCATGTTTCAATCCATGCTGAGTCCTTTTTTTTCAATTAGGGCATCGAGAAAATGCAGATACCATACCATAAATGTATAGTTGGAGACCAATTTTTTTTTTATTCGGGTACCCAAAAAAAATGTAGAAATCCTTCCATGGCTATATAGTTGGAAAACAATTGTCCAATTTGGGAACCCAAAAACGTGTAGACTCCTGCAACAAAGCCACAACCAACCACCATTTTTTTTTTAATTTGCACACCGCAACAAATATGCAAAATTCGTACTAGGAGATGCAAAAAAACATCAAAATAACAACATCGATTGCATTTGTAGTTAGATTCTCCTTATTGTTTCAAGTGCACAATAAGAGACAAAATCTCTGAAAAGAGAATTTTACAGCTATATATGTAAACTCCGAAGAAATCGAGTCCAACGAAAATTCATCTGGGTGTTGAAGAAAAATTACAAACACACATGAGATATTTTCGTTTCCTGCGAAAGCTTGATATGATTTTTTTTTTTTTTTCCAGCCGATATGCAATATTGCATTGTCCTCATTTAAGGTAAATTTGCTATGTATCCGAAAGTCACGCAGCATGTAGACATTGTTTGCCTTTTTCTATAGGTATGCTTCATATGACAATTATGCTAACCCATGAAGCACATCTTGTAACAAAGGTTGTCTTATTGTACAATGTATGGTTGTGTTGCCCACGGTTCAGATGGTAGCATTGAGGCAATGTCTATAAATGTAATTATATTTTTTACTGCATCGCAGACAATCAATTATATCATCACTTATGAAAGAAAAAGCAAAATCTTGAGAGTTTCATTTGGCACATATAGGCTCAAAGGGGGTCGAGTACGCATTCTATGCAACCAAAACACCTTCAACCTGGAAATGTGAGCATACCAGTTAATATATTGAACAATATAATATACAACTGCACAACAAAAAAAAACTGCAGAAAATTAGTGAAGGCAATTTGTATGAGCAAAGTGAGGATGAATCTATAGATGTATACGCACAACAGTTGTAGAGCTAGTTAGTTTCTTAAGATCCTATACTATGTCTTCTCACAATTCTGTTACAAATGTTGCTTGAGTTGTGGGAAAGATCCTTTCTTTAACATTGCTTTTCTTTGTTATATTTTTGAAGAGCATAAGTGGAAATTTCTCTTTATGCAATTGTTGTTCCATTGACGAAAACAAATTTGAATAAGTGTGGAACAATTGCAGCTGCAACATGGAACAGTGAAATATTTGTGTAACTTCACCGAGATACATGGACATGTGAAAGTAAAGGACAAAACTAGATATGGAGAACGGTACCATTTCCTTGTCGTTGTCTGACTCTCCATATTTTATATGGAGAATGTGTTGCGAGCCAAGTTTTCTCATGAGTGTGACAGCTACACCAATGGTTTTGATTGGGTAAATGTCGCTGCTCTGTTCAAGTTTGCTGATAGTTGTGTCCGAGACGAAACAATATTCTGAACAAATAGTGAGATTTTTTTCCACAATACTTGTTTCGTTGAACAACATGAATTAGATGGTTTTAGGGGCTAAATTTCGCTCATGGGATAATTTTCCATGGTTTTTCCCCAAAAAATATTCTACATTCTAAAAATGATTTGCCCAAATTCTATAGGATAAAATTATTTCACCTTAAAAATTGCCAAAATATTATACAAACTATATAAAATCCTTAGAAATTTGAATATTTTTACAAAAATATTGCCAAACATTTATAGTTGGCATATGAAGAATTAATACAATTCGCCAAGGTTTCTACATTTTAAAATAAATTTCCATCCTTAAAATCATCCCTAAATATAATCCGATCACAATCACCACACTTGTATACTATTTTGGGCAATATATTAAAATTTGTAATGGATATCTGTAACACTCTGTTTCCCCCAATTTGTAATTAATCATAAAATAGGAATTACCATGCTAAGGCATGAGGAAAATCTAAATGTATTATTGATTAAGTTGTCAATAACCATCTGTGGGGGTGAAGCCTTGAAAGTACTAGCCATGATATTACTAGGGGAGAGAAATCAGTTAATGAGGAAAGGACTGGTGGATGAACTACCAACCACCCCCATGAATGGGAGCATGGTCTAGCTGCAGGAAGTTAGCCCAAAATATCGTAGGGCTTGATAGACCAGGCAGACCCGAGATTCCTTCTGACAGAAGGAAGGTGACATTTGTACACACAGAGGTAGCAAGAGAGGGAGACGCCAAACAAGAGCGTAAGCTCACAAGGGAGAAGCACGGAGCTCTCTAGGAGGGTATGACTAGAAGGCCACGAGCTTGATGTTGGAGGGGCATCTGACAAAACTCATCGAGGCCATAATAGAGAGGAAAACCTCTGAAAGTGAGGAGAGAATAGGACCCGAGCAGAAGCTGGAACAGAGACAAAACTCCTGAGAACTATGAGAACTCCCCGGTGATATCATGGCTTGGCATGGGGGTAGCTAGAGAGATAAGATTGAATACCTCTGAGCCTATGGTCAGGTGGAAGGCTGAACACCCACATTCAGTTGGTTGGCAGAAACCGGTAATAGATAAGAATTTTCCTACCCCGTGTGATTTAGCTGTAATTGGGAATGAATTGGTTATACTATGTATGTTTCAGAAATTGTTCTTGATTTCTTAATGAATATATTGCATCCTGCCTATTTCTACTTGGTTGTATAATTAGGCAAGTAAGAAAATTATATATATAGAACTTGAGTGGTACTCGTAAACGCTTGCGTTCTGTGGAAGCTTGAGTTAGAGCCATGAACTGTGAGTTCATCGACCTTAGGTGTAGACTCAAGTACGTAGGTTTACTCTCTTATTCGCTTTGAGTCCCTTGGAGGACAAAGTTTTTTGAACTCATGAGAGGTAGTGCAAACATGAACATGCTCTCGGTGAGGCAAAAAAATACCCAGAATCCCTTAAGTCCTAGACTTGATGAAGGAGCAACAAATTCCGTTGGATTGGCATAAGAGGAGCATATGGACCGTCAAATCCATGTCCAGACACACAAAATAGCACACAAGAGAAGAGATCTGAACGAACGGTGGAGAGCCTTCGAGGAGGAAGGGACGACAACCGACAACCGTCATATCTAGCGAACTTGCAAGGAGGTTAACAACGAGGTTGTTAAATGCTCAAAATTCAGGAGGAATAAGAGTCGTCGATCAAGCGAAACGATCGACTGTTGATTTCTTCCAATGGGAAGAAAGGGATTCCAAGCATTGGTTACTAGGAGTCCAGGGAACAAGGGGAAGCTGTCCCCAAAGGAAAATTCTGAAACGAGAGACTCGGAGAAAGAAGGAAGGAAAAGATTTGATCTAGACCATCAGATCTAACGTCGAGGGCCGATAGCCGTCAGATCCAAGAGAAGGTGTGCGAGGTTTAACCCTCGTATAAGTAGGAGAGAGAGATCCGCTAAAGTCCTGAGACCATCAGGACCATCCATCTAAGGGGACACATGGTGAGTAGTCGGTGTTCGGAGGAATCACCGAAAGCATCGAGACTGTCTATTATGGAGGAAAGGTGTTGAATATCTAGACTCATTGGGGATTTGACACCTGGAGAATAGAGGAGAGAGTATGTCGACTCCCTCATATGCGAAATCACGATTGGATCCAGACCGTTGATTTGGTTCATTGGAGAATCGGGGTTTGGGAGTTGGAGAACCTTGTGACCCGGAGTCGAGAGTTGCGAACTCCCGGGTTGCGAAGTCCCAAAACCATTGGAAGTTGGGACCTAGTCCTTGGGGAAGGGTTACATCGGTGCATAGAAGTGAGGGCTAGAATGTGCTAGGGTCCAGGTGGATATCGAAGTTTCAGACTTCGGGGATTCCAGGGATGAGAGGTAGAAGTTGGATTGTGGTTCCCCGAATCGTGAAAGCCAAAGTGCTCAGAGGAGTGGCCCCAGATCATAGGACAGGGCCACGTGGTGAAGGCTTAAAGGAGGAGCCAGGGACTTCGTTAACCTCTTTTGGGGTTTGACATTTCGGCATATTGAAGGACAGGAACCAGAGCACTTAGACATTTGGATCCCCAGTATCACAAAATGCGATGAGTCCTTCATGGGTTAGCTGGTGGTCACAGGGTTGTGGTCACATGAACGAGAGCCAAGGGAGGAGCTAGACTCCATTCCAAAGTTCATCATTTCAGAGGAGAAGAGTCGAGGTGCTTTGCATTTAAATCCCCGAAGTCTCGATTTGTGATTGATGTCCTTTGGGCATAGGCCGGGGTCATAGTGTTGACGATCACATGGAGGTGAAGCCCGCGCTTGGTGTTTGAGTTGTACACGATGGGTTTCCAACAAAAGGACATGTATATTTGTTTAGTTAAGGTCCCGACAGGAAGAGCTAGCCTGTGCACGACCCCTGTAATAATTTGGGGATTCTATCCCTTGAGAAAAAGGAGAAAATTTTATTTTTCCGTAGTTGGTGTGTGACAAATTGGTATCAGAGCATGGTTACAACACTTGGCCTGCTTGGGCTCATGCACGAGTCATATGAAAATATTATTGGAGTACTTAAAGGAAGCATACCATTCCTTTGGTAAATGATAGACGATCCTATAGGAGTGGGATTATTCTAAAGGACACTAATCTTTAAACTAAAAATCGAAATGTGAATGGATGGAAAGGATCTGTAGAAGTAATGATTATTGCTTTGTGAAGGGTTAAACCTAGTGTAGGTGTATAACCCCTCATAAACAAAGGAGGTGACCATTCCCTGAAAAGGGAGAGCATGCGCAAATCTCGGGTTTCAAGTGGACTAAGAAACAAATTTTGTTTCTGGGTATAGGAATTGCTGGACAGGGTTTTTCTAATTAAGATGAAAAACAAAACTGTAGAATTATAGAGTGATTGAGTGAGAAATCACAGTAGCCCCCTTGCTTGGTGGATAGGAAAACTAATCTTCCAGAGTTCTTGTGGGAAGAGGATGATGGTCTCTGTCCCTGACTGTGCTGAATAGGAGGAAAAACTCTAGATATAATGGTCAAGACCAATCTTGACCTAAAGATACTCTGGATTTCTGAACTAGGATACTTGGTAAGTCATCCAATGGATTAGACATTATTGCTAAAGCTGAGATAAAATGGTTGACTAAATGTTGATCTTGAATGTGGTAAAGGGAGTGTTGGGGCACTTCTAGAATCCCAATGGGTCAGATTGACATCCAATAATGGATGGTGGCTATATAGATATAATTGGAAGCTAGTTTGGTTGACTCTGTTACCTTGGGCATGGTTAGAATTGCCCATAATGTATTTATAAGTTGGGTAACGTTCCAAGGAGGTTGAGGCAAGAGCGTTTTCTTGCTAGATGTTATAGTATAAAAAGGAAAGTGACCCTGGTTGGTTATTTCCATAAGAGAAGGACACATCAGTATGAGTTATGACTGCGAGATTAGTCATGTGAGTGACTGTAACCTCTAACTAAAAGAACACTAAGGATGAAACTAGGCCAGTAGGATGAATACTTAGTTGTGTATGTATGCTTGAGTGCATGGATTTAATTCATTATGAAGCTTCTTGATACGAAGCTTGATATTGATACTAGTTATGTATGAATGATATTAAAAGTGCAAGTGATGCACATGTATGACATAAGAGTATAGTTACAAGCATGATGTGGTTTCCCTGATGGGTGAAATATAAATCAAGTAATGTTCTTGTCCAGATTAAATGAATACTATGGACACATAGCTGACTCCATTCTGGGGATTCATGAAAGTTCTGTTCCAAATAATAGCCCGAGGGTCATGTATTCCATTTTCTCGTGAAATACTAATATAATTAGATAAAAGGGTGAATGAGCAAAGCTTCTCTGTTGTCAAGATAAGAGGAAAATGACTATGCCTTTGATAATTACATGAGAAGGATTGTGAACAATCCTGAGTTCACTGATCTTAGAAGTAAAGATGCATGTGAGATGTGAGATATACCTATGACAACTACATGCAGGCTTAGGACTATGAAAATGATTAAGTACATCATGGATGAAAGTTAACAAAGATGCATGTTTATATACCTTAAGGGGAATATTTGGTAAACAACTAAAGCTAACTCAAGGCTAAGTCCAACACATATTGCAATAGATGTACAATAAGGAAGTTGCATGATGAAAGAGTTCCCTATGAAGAAACTGTGTAAGGAGTCTGTCGAAAGAACAGAGTCACAACATGATTGATGAGAATTAAGCAGGGGGCTATAAGCTTATAAGAATCATGGATTACATTTTAAAATAAATGTGTAAGTTGAAGATTAAAAACTGAATGTTGACCATTCTGATAACTGAATGGTAATGTGCAGGATGCTCAGGTTCATGATCCATTATGAACATAAAAGTTTGTTTTTAAAACATGCTGATGTATTCCAACAAGGTTAGGGCGAGACATAACCAAGGCTGCTCGGGAAAAGAGTAGAAATACCACAATAAGAAGTAGATTGCATAAGTAACATGTGGAGGAAAGGAGGAACACTTTCCTCACCCTAAGAACCCTAAATTGTTTAACAAAGCTGTAGGATTAAAAGTAACTATTTCGACATCATAGTGATAAGGATTGTATTGATAAAGACATAATCGAAATCTTTTTATGTTATACTTGTGGAAACATTAAGGATAATGTGATGAAGTGCATATAGATATGCTAGGACATGCCTGAAAATATTTTGTTAATTTAAATGCTATGATACTTGCATTTTAATTTACATGACGACTAATGTGCTTATGATGTATGTCATGTGTAGAGAGAAATAAAATTGGAACTGTTGAGAAAGACAGTTGCCAATAATGAACAAACCCAATCAAAGGATGACTATGAGAAGGTTCTTGTTGAATGATTATTGAAGGGACTTTAAAAAGTCCCCATGGAGCACCACTGATGAGATAATATCAGAGAGAGAGAGTGCTAGCAGCCAAGAACATGTATAAACATGTTCATGCCTATGTGACACAAGGTATGAAGGGATTGGGTAAGAATCCCTTCTGAAATGTTTTATGATCTTAATGTTAAGTATGAAACGTTGGAAGGTAGTTGTATGCCTTGGATACCCAGGTAGGGTATGATTCAGGAAGGAGAACTGAGTGATGGAGGTGTGAACCCCCGGTAGTAAAGAATGATTGTAAATCCTCGAAAGAATTCATGAACTGATATGTCATGAACACTTGGACCAATCAAGGAACGATTGGAAACAGAAAGTGCTCATAGATATCACGTTTCATGGAATTGCTTCAAGGAAATGTGTGTTTGCATAAAGCACAAAAAATGAAATTTTCAGCGAGGAAGGAGAACCTTCCAAGGTTTTACTTACATTATGAGAACGCTGAAGGAAAACAAATTTGGGTGGCCATGAGCGGTGGCACACTGGCCATAAATGAGGGAGGAATGCTTAAAGGAATTCATATGAAACCTTTGAGTTGCAAGTGTACTGATCTGGGGTCATGAACGACCTATGGTAGGAAGCATGGTCCTGCTGTAAGAGTGAACGAGAATGAATAAGCCATGTGGTGAAGAGGTTGGTTAAATTGCAACACACCGTGGCTAACAACCTGTCATAAAGTATGACAAGCTTGAAATCAATGCAAGGGTACATTGGGTATGAATGTGGCCATGAATGATGGCACATTCATTAAAATCGATTGATATCTGAATTACATTTTGAAAGGTTTGGTATGTTGAAATGAGGCATAGGCAAGGAAAGAGATTTCCTCTTTATGTTTACATAGATAA
>JASDQU010213712.1:18554-31452 GCA_032191745.1 Picea mariana | reverse complement strand
ATATATATATATATATATATATATATATATATATATATATATATATATATATATATATATATATATATATATATATATATATATATTAAAATTAAGATAAATATTTAATATGGTAAAATTTTATTAAAATACTTTTTTTTTTCTTTATAACTAAGAAATAATTATATATAAAATTACAATTTTAAAATTTTATCTATATAAAATTTATCACATTTTGTATTTTGGTGAAAAAGTAAAAATTTACTAATTCATTATAAAAGTTTTAATTTTGTTCACATTTATATAATATATTTAGAATATATAAATAAAATTTTGCTATAAATTTATTAATTGAATTTAGTTCAAGGTTGGAGGAAATGTTGTTATCCTCCCCATTCAAACTTTTACCTCAAATATTACATTTTTCTCTTCTAAAATGCAAAAGATTTTATATTGAAATTTTATCCTCAATCAAATTGTAGGGATAATTGTAATAATATTTTATACTTAATTTCAATTATTTTAATACTAAAATCATAAGTCATTTTAATACTAATATAATATATTATTGACCTTGGTATTAAAGCTCTAGTACATTCTGAGTGGGCCTAATGGTTAAGAACATGTGTTTCCTCTTAAGAGGTCACAAGTTCAAATCCAGAGGGGGGTAGGGTATGTATACCTCCGTAGACTTTACCAGTCAAATTGCTCAGCAGAGGTATTATTGTTACATGTGATTCATTCTGGCTAGTATTTATGATCATATTCACTTGCTATCATCACAACTACTAGAATGTTATTCTCCGATATGACATTCACATAATATCATTGTTCCAATTCTATTTTATAATTGTATAATTTGCATAATTGTCTCCCCTACAAACACTTTAGTACTCTTAATGCACAACATTCACTTTTCTCCTAGAGAAAAGAGCACTCAAAACCTTGACATAGAAGTTTTCCTTAGCCACCAACCTTCTCAATGAAAGTAATATTGTGGAAAATTTGAGGCTTAAATGGTCCAACCAGGCAAAGAGCACTCAAAACCTTGTTACACAAGGAAAGGCCTTCAATTCTTATGACACAAGAAAACTAAATGCACAATAGAATTTCTCCAAATAATTGCCAATAATTGTTTGCCTGACTAACTCACCATGGCCCTAGATGCAGATGCTAAAGGCACTTCTAGTGGCTTATCCCTCCTCTAGAATCCTAACTTGGTCCTCCTTTCAAACTTATTTTCCACCAAACATTCCTTAACTATTAGATTCTAAATTATAGGCTCGGACATTGAAGGATTTATCACCTATGTCTACAGTCCCAAAACTATTCCAAACAAATTGGCTTTTCTTGATTCTATACAATAGTTAGAGCCTCTAGTTAACACAGATAACCAGGTAATAGGAGGAGACTTTAATACTATTACCTTGTTGGTAAAGAAGTGATCCAGGTGGATATTGGTGGCCACCCACCTCTTCCGCCTAGCTCAAAACAATTTTCTGGCAATTTTGACAATTCACTATTTTTAGCAGGTTTTAACTTCCGGGGCCATTTTGAGGGCCTAAATGAAGGTTTTTAGAGACCGAGGTTCTCAATGATATCTGAATGCATGATTGAGCCCCCAAAATGAATCTCCTCGATGATACCTTTCCAACGAGCTATCACACACCTAAAATGGAGATCGTATGCAAAAGTTACGACCCCGGGAAGTTGATGTACTCACTTACCCAAACGGTGCCCACATGACTTTTGACGCTTCATCTCCTAGGGTTAGGTTTTTGGATGTCTAGGGTTTTTGGCATTTCAATTTATTTTAAAAAGGCCTTCAGAGCCTCATTGTAATCATCTTCTTGCGAATGAGCGCAACCGTCACGTCTCTTCTCATAGATAAGCCGCCACCATTCTAGCGAGTCTTTCACTCTATATTTTTATAGTCTCTATACATTTCTTTGATTAATAGAAATCGTGTATTACTGTATATATATGTTTATGGTTGCATCTCTGATACATTTTTGTTATATTATTGAATATCTGCGATATTTTTGTGCATCTCTTTATTATATCTCCGTTCTCATTTCGTGCCGAAAATAATCTGGAGCAAGAAGAAAGGGGGAATCCAACATATGGAGAAGGATTCAGATCTCCTCAAAAATACCATTCGTAAAGTCGACCTGGTAGATTGGGAAGCAAGAAATGAGATCTATACCTAGAAAAATCGAAGGGGAGGCCCACACCAGATAACATCCCACCTTGATATATTTCTTCTCTCAAAATCCCTTATAGCCCAAAACATAGCCATAGAAGCCACAATTTTTCCTACCCATGGGTCTGACCATTAGTCGATCTTCCTAGATCTAGACATAAGAACAACCCCCATCAATAAACCCTTTTGTTTTGAACAATTTTGGATGGAACACCCATCCTTTCTGGCCAACATAGAACTGTGGTGGAAGGAATTTATTTTGGACAGTGGATCCCCTATGTATAGTGATAGAGAGCGAATCCCGGGGTTCATCAAATTGAGTTTTCAAAGGTTTCAATCCTTGAACTTGTGGATTTTGGGCCCACTTTGCTATCTTTAGAAACGCCATCTACAGGCTGACGCAGTTACAAATACATCATGTAAACAATGTAACTCCAACTAGGCAATGATTATCTATTCCACGAGCTTCAACATCTTCTCACGAGTTTCCTCATTAACTTGAACCTGTGATTTATTAAAACATCACAATAACCACCTTCAAAAGAAGAAACCTATATTGCAGGTTGCCGATTCCATATACCTGAAACTTCAATTAAACAATCAACAACTCTTCACAGTGAGCTCCCAACAATAAAACCAATGGTTGAATTACATGAACACAAAATTCGATTTCTCACAAATTAATGAAGGATCCGGTATTGATTCACCACCAATCTAGTTATCAAACATTGATCGCTCACAACAATATCGATCTAGACATATATTCATACATCAAGGCATTTTTTACACACACAGAGAATTACATCATAGAAATTATAAATTCCATTCAATTCTATTCTTTAATCACTACATGATCATGTTAAAACACTAATCATAAGTTGGTTGGATAGTTAAGTTAACCTAACTGTTATTCAATTACATGACAGTTAGGGTCTTTTGTGTTATATATGTACATCTATGTACATGATGATTTACATAAGCATTGATGAATAGAGTATGCCTTTTCTGCCTTTGTTTATTTATCTCTGTTCTTCATAGTTTCCTGATTGCTTCAGTTATTTACATTATGTTTCTACTCTTTTCTTCATTTTAAATCTAACAGTGGTATCAGACCTGTTGTTAATGAGAGCCGCTAGGAAATTGTGAGAGGCAGATCTTTCTTGCTGACCGGATCGCTGCTCTCCATGGGAAATCGATGTTGGTGCGCCGAGAAGGAGAAAGGAAGATTGCTCGCGGCCTTTGCATGGAGGAGAGAAGGAAGGATCGATGCTACTGGTGAATTTGTTGGCTTCTCCAAGGAGGTAAAGGATCTTCCTGTTGAGCATTGTTAATAACCGCCAGCTTGATGTGAGAGGAGAGGACTGCCAGTTGGAAATCTATGCCTCTGAGTTTGTGCAAACTTGCGGGAGATATTCATTCCTGTCTATCTATGCACAAAAAATAGAATTGCTGGAAGGATTGGAACAGAGATAGATCACTGTCGACGACCCATCTTCGTGCACCCTTATCTGTGTATCCCTCCTCGCTAGGTGGATCGCTTGTTGGTAAGGCGGATCGTGGAGTTGAGCATGGAGTTGAGTGTGGAGAGAGGCTGCGCGACCTACCTCATCTAACCTCACACTACTTTCTAAGTCTGAGGAGGATCTTTCGTTGAGCATGGCGTGGAGCACCTACGTGAGAAGAGGGCATGGAGCGCTGATCTGAAGCACAGAAGTGATCTTTCCATATTGTCAGCAAGAAGAATCTAGTTCGTCTTTGTTTTATTTAATGGCACAAAACTTCGCTGGAAAATGTGACCGACCTGTTTTATTGAGGAGCTTCAAGGTGTTAATCCTACACGTACCCTTATGACCTGCAATCTCCGTTTGAGCAAGAAACATCTACATAAAAGAAGGAACGTTGGCAAAAAGAGAAACTTCAACTTGGACAAATCTTGGAAATTAATGAGGTGATCTTCATTTTTATGATTTTATAAACTTCCCTTTAAAACTCCTCTCAAAATTATAAAAGGGTATATGATGTCATTTCCAAAGCATCATATGGTGAAATAGTTGAGAGGCATATAAATTTATGGTTCCACTAATTTAGCCATCTTTGGTTATAAAACATTACATTTCCTAAAGAACATTAAAGTATGGAGGGTTAACTTTATGAAAGTTTTTCTAAGATTTTTTATTTGGGAGTAATAAGTGTATGAAAGATTTTCAACAAGTTTTTTATTTGGGAGTGATGAGTGATTTCATTAAGTTATAAGAAAAATTATTTCAAGGGAAACCTAAAGAGTTATAAGGTATATTATTTTTTCAATAGAACTTAAAGGAAGATTTTGATGTGTATTTAAAGAGTTATAAGAATGTTTGCAAATACAAAATTGTTTGTAATTGGAGTTATAAGGGTTTGTTATTTATTTGAAGACTTTTTGTAAAGGTGTTATAAGGAGTTTTTGGAAGTTATAAGGAGTCCTCTTTGACCCACCTGAAATTGAATAAGGGGGTCTATTTTCGGATCTTTGTGTGCGTTGTCATTGGTTATCCTGTAGTTTTTGGCAGCATTCAACGAACGATTTCTCTTGGCATGCACAACAAGATACAAATCTTGTATTTTTTTAGCCGTGTTCATACAAGGAACGATTGCTCTTCGCATGCACAACATGATACAAAATTGAATTCCGTGGCATCAACAAACAACTCTCTTCCATATTCTGCATAATGGCAAGAATTGAAGAACTATTTACAATATTGCGCACATTAATTAACTCAACTACGGAATATACAATTGCAATAAACAAGTGCACTCTTAGTACAGTGATTACTTGTTTACAAGTAACACACAAGAAGATTGATATGTTCAAACATCAAAACAAGTTGTTGTCTGATGAGTTAAATTTGCTTCGACACCAACAATGTGATTTTAATGATATCAAGGATGAGAATGAAGACGCTCAGTTGACTAGTTATGAAAAACATGAAGATCAGCTAGATGAAGTCCCTATGTCAGAAAAAGTTGCTGCTAAATGTATTGTTCGACCATGGGAAGAATTACGATTTAAATGAAACCGATATGGACTAGGATATGAAAATGATGCTAACAACCTTTTTCATATTCCTAATTATAGCGAACCTGTTTGCTTTGTGAGTGGATTTTTTTTAATGATGATAAGATGACAGAGCTTGTGGATATTGGTAAGGAACATGTACAGGATATAGCTAATGATGATGTTGCTAATCGGTCGGATAAAGAACCCATCACCGGTTTGGCCATGATAAGTCAAACTATTTTGATCTTCACCCATGCAAATTTTGTGGGAAGACAAATCATCCCTCAGTAAGGTGCCAAAAGCGCAAGAGGAAGCAACTTCATTTTGAATGGTTAGGGAATTGGCGTTGGCATTTGGAAGCCAATTTATTGGAGCAGTCTTATCGTCGGATTTATACACAAGTATAGTCGTACTTGATTGGAGATATTTCTACAGTTGATGGACATGAATGTTTTTCAAGATTTGTTGATTTAGGGTATGATCAGGGCCCAGTTGATGTAGTCTTCTGAGTTGAAGATCGAGTTTTCAGACTCCACCGGAAGACTGTTTGATGTGTTGGATCTCTTTTTATCCATACTTGCGAATGACGGTCAAGGGAATTGGAACCACTTGTCCCTGACAGGGGGGAAATCTAGTTGAGTCAGGTTCCAAGTTTGATTTTAAGTCAGGTTCCAAGTTTGATTTAGAGCCCGTGAACAGATGATCAAGTATGCAACCTAGTTCTTGGTATGCAGTCTTGTTCCTGAAGATATTGTTGTTGATATGGTTTGTGGTCAGCTTAAAACCACCAATTGAGCAGAAGACATGAAGTTCTTCTTGTTACGTTGATATGGTTTGTGGTCATCTTAAAACCACCAATTGAGCAGAAGACATGAAGTTCTTCTTGTTACGTTGATATGGTTTGTGGTCAGCTTAAAACCACCAATTGAGCAGAAGACATGAAGTTCTACTTGTTACATTTTTAGATTTTTGAGCCTTGAGCTCTTGTTAGTTTATGGTCGACTTAAAGCCATGCCATTTAGTAGAAGATATCAGCTTCTGCTAGACATTCGATTTGTGGTCATATAGAAACCACTAGATGAGTTTGTGGTCATCCTGAAACCACCAGATGAGTTTGTGGTCAACCTTAAACCACCAATTTAGTAGAAGAAATCAACTTCTACTATTTTCTTTTCAGAGTTTAGAGAGCATCTTCAACAAGCCTTCTGAATATTCGCTTGACACATGTGATTGTCAAGTAATGGCAGTTTTTCAGGCAAGAATGAACTTATGATTAAGGGGGGATGTTAAAACACTAATCATAAGTTAGTTGGATAGTTAAGTTAACCTAACTGTTATTCAGTTACATGACAGTTATGGCCTTTTGTATTATATATGTACATCTATGTACATGATGATTTACAAAAGCATTGATGAATAGAGTATGCCTTTTCTGCCTTTGTTTATTTATCTCTGTTCTTCATAGTTTCCTGATTGCTTCAGTTATTTACATTATGTTTCTACTCTTTTCTTCATTTAAATCTAACAGATCATGGCTCCATGGCTGACCAATTACACACCAAATTGGACGCACCTACAACTGCTCACAGGTTTCACAATTTAATGGAAAAATATATCATCGTGGATCACTTCAGATCCACGATATTCTCCATAAATCTATTAAGGAATCCCTAAGATCCTTTGAGGATATTTATTTCATCTTTAAACAAAAATTCGGTGCCAGAAAGACAACAAATCATGTCCTCTATCATCGATTTCTCCTTCTAGAAGTTTTGGTTTTTGATTTTGACAGAGGGTGGGTCGATTCTCCTACATCATATAGATTCCAACAACACTTGAAAAACATAAAACAAAAACTCAAGCATTGGAATAAAAATAAATTTGGAGACATTCTTAAGGACAAACAAAAACTAAAACAGAAAATGGAGGAACTCCAACATAAAATAATCCAACAGGGGCACACAAAGGAGTTCAAAGTAGAGGAACAACAAGTAGCGCTCAAATCAATATCATAGCAAAGAAAGAGGAACAATTACAGAAGAAAAAGTCCAGAATACAATGGCTCAGAGCAAGGGAAAAAAATACAGTGGCTCCAAAGAAGGCACCACAACATGATCACATCACTCATGGATATAGGTGGAAACAAGATCCTTCAACATGAAGAAATCCAAGACGATCTGATCCATTGTTACAACACGCTGATGACAGAACCTCATCTTGACCGTAACACAACCATATGGAAAATTTCATAGAATGTTCCTAAGTTGGTCACCTCAAATCAAAATGATTCCCTGATGAGGAAAATCATCATAGAAGAAGCCGAAGCAATAGTTTTCGACATGCCCAAAGGTAAATTTCTGGATCTAATGGCTTTACTACTGAATTTTTTCATGTTTGATAGTTTATTATTAAACAATATGTTTTGGATGTGGTGTAAGATTCATGAAGACATCTTAATGTCCCCCAGCCATGAAATCCACCTTCTTATCCCTCATTCCAAAGGAAGACAAAGTGGAAGATCCAAGTAAATTCCACCCAATTTCTCTTTGTAATTTCATTTAAAAAATTATCACCAAAATTATAGCTAACAAGTTCAAACCTCTCTTTCCCAAACTCATTTCACAAGAACAAACTAGTTACCTTGGAGGCAAACAAATTCTTGACACATAATTCTAGCCCATGAACTGATCCATTTCTTGCAATCTACAAAAAAAACCCGAAATGATAATTAAATTAGACATGTCAAAAGCATTCAACAACCTTACCTAGGACTTTATTCACATCATTCTCACAACTTTCAGCTTCTCTTCTCCTTGGATCAAATGGATAATGGACCTAACTTCCTCTGCCTTCTTTTCCATTCTCATCAATGGATCCTCGTTTCCCACCTTCTCCCCTTCAAGAGGTATCTGACAAGGAGACCCCCTTTCCTCATTCCTTTTCATTCTAATGGTGGAAGGAATGGGAAGAGATATCAAATATTCCATGACTTAAGGACTATGGAAAGGCTTGCGTCTGCATGGAGAAGATCAAGCTTCCATCCACCAACAATTTGTAGATGACACAATGCTCATGGGCATCCCCATAGTCAGAGAAGCTCAAGCTATCAAACAAGTTTTTGTTGACTTTATGGAAGCCTCTGGGACATCCATCAACCAAGGTAAATCTCATATATTCTTTTTCAATACTCCTCTACCTATATAAACTAAGATGTCTAGGATCTTGGGATTCCAATCAGGATATCTTCCCTTCAAATACCTAGGAGCTCCTCTAGTTGCAAACTCTGTAAAGAAGACCTCCTGGGTGGATATATTAACAAGAATGACTAAAAAGTTGGAATGTTGGTCCTTTTGCTCGCTCAATATGGCGGACAGATTGGTCTTAGTCAAATATATACCTCAAGAAATGCCAATGTACCTCTTTTCATCCTTGGCAACCCCCAAGTACGTCCTCAAAGCGATCAAAAATATGCAAACGCACTGTCCTCTCAGGTGGAAACAAAGAGCACCACAAATGGGCTCTTGTGTCATGGGAAACAACATATCTCCCTAAAATGGCCGGGGGTCTAGGCCTCCATGATCCATAAATGCTAGGAAAATCTCTGGGAGCCCAAATGTGGTGGTGATGGATAAATAACCCCAAAACTTTGTGGGGACACATCTGGCATAAAAAATATTCAAATAGGGAAACAAGTAATAAATTAATTTGAATGGATCACTCTCCTCCAGGTTCCATCATCTAGAACATTGCATGCCAGAACAATGATTTAATTCAAAAACGTAGTTTTTGTGAAATACAAAATGGAGAAACAACCCTATTTTGGGAGGATGCTTGGCAACAACAACCAAAATTGTTGGATGATGAATATATCCAAAACCTCCAGACCTCAATGATTGCATAGAACAAAACACTTGTGGCTCACTACTGGATCCCTAATGCACTCAACACTTAGTGGTGTCTATGGCTCCCCATCGCCCACTGGCTCAGTACTCTCTCCCTAGACCAACTTCAACTCTTCCTGCAGAAGTTGCATGAAATAAAAATTAGGATCACCCTACAACAAGACTGTTTGAGATGGGGAAACACTACAACATGAGACTTTACAATAAAAGAATCTTACTCTTTAGCAACTGGACACAAGCAACATCCTAAACAAGCAATCTGGGATAGAATATGACATCAAAATATAAGGCCAAAAGTTACAGCTTTCCTCTAGTTGTTGGTGCACGGAAGGACCCTCATATGGGACAATCTGCTCACAAAAGGATTTATTGTCCCTTCCATTTGTGCCCTCTATAATACCGAATTTGAAAGCATTGAGCATATTTTCAATTCTTGCCCTTTTTTCAGAAACGATGTGGGGAAAAGGGGAAATAATCTTTAGGAATTCAAGAAGGGATCGACAAAGCATCCAAAACAACATAGAAAACTAAACCCAAAGTATAACTCACAGCCTGATCGTCAACAAAACCTGGAAACTGCTTATGGGATTCACGTTATGGGAAATATGGAAGGAAGGGAACATAATAATTTTCAAGGTGAAACACCTCACACCTAACTGCATCTGGGACACTATTACCAAAGAGATTCATGAATCCATCCTCATTCAACCATGGACAACACAACACTGGAACAACAACCCCTTTGAGGATGGGATTTTGGAATCTTTAAACTTAGATCCAAGCCAGCTGACTCACCCTCCACAACGTCCTTCCAAGCATGACAACACTCCCTCTAGTTGGTCACCTCCTCCAAGATTTATAAAACTAAATTTTGATGGTGCTTCCAAAGGAAACCCAAGATATGTGATTTATGGTTGTCTATTCTGGAATGAAAAGAGTCCGATCCTCCAAAATTATGCGAGAAAGATGGGGAAAATGTTCAACAATATTGTAGTAGAATCCAAGACCCTTGAAGAAGGATTAAATATTTCAATAAAGGAACATTATATAAAACTCATGGTCGGAGGAGATTCCTAGCTTCTAATTCACATGTTATCTCGCCTACATTAGGGATCTCCCCTCAACAAAGTCTCCAAAATCCGACACCTTGAATCCTCCTTAGAAATCATAACTCTCCTGCTAAAATAAATCCAAGCACTTATACCCTTACATGTAAAGTGCTCCATGAATAAACCTACAGACATCTTTGCCAACGAATCTATCTAAGGAACTCATTGATGTTGGGACCAGGAATGGGACTTAAACCAAATCCCACCTCATCTGGAAACTTTCTCTATCCTAGCCACAAACAACTTCTTGCCCCCGGATTGGGTGCTAGGGAGGAAAGAGTCATCGGAGGATGAGCCCATTCCCCATTTGAACAACTAGCTTTGTTTGCACCTGCCAAATTAGAGTGACATATCAACTGACACTATCTCCAACCTAGTTGATGGAACATTTAATAAGAATTAACCACGACAGTCGTGGTAATCGTGCCTCGACAAACCCATCTTCAGTGTGCAATTTCCAGTGTAATGGAAAATGTTGGGGGAAGTACAACAAGAATCTAGTGATAGGAAGGATAGCCCAAAAGTACATCAAGATAGTTATACATGTATCATGTGAATTCAACGGGAGTAGATACCATGACCCCAATGGCTAATTACTCCAGGCCTATATGCATAAGCAACACAAAATACAACAAAGTTATTGCATGGATATCTCGTACATTTAATATAACCAGAAGGAAGAATATGTATTCTGGGTGACAGAAGGCTTGGAAAAATCTACTAGAGGAATGAAGTAAAATCCAACAATCAAGTAGGTCACCAACCACCCTTCTTTGGCTCCATCTGATATTAGGTTTAAGTACCATCATTGATAGAGTGATGGATCCACACAAAGGATGTAAGCAAGGCTACAAAAGGAGGGGAGGTTCCACGGTGGAGCCCTCCTCAAGCACTAGTGGGATATGCACTCTTCGCTACTGTTAAGCCCTAAATAGTGGCTCATTACCCCTTAATTGGGGCATATTACATTATTAATGTTATTTTATTTATGTCGGCTTTAGTCCATTAGTTGTAATTATACCTCCTAGTCTCCTATATATACCAAGGAGACATTTTCATTTGGAATCATCTTGTATTTGAACATTTATGTGGGCATAAGGAGGTTTCCCCCTCGAAGAGGATTATTATCTAAATTTCTCTCTTTTTCAAGGCATTGAGTACTTATTCTGAGGTTTTTCTATGCTATATTAATATTTGGTTCCTAACATATGGTATCAAGGCTCAAGGTCTTTGGGTTTCGCTGCTACATCTGAGACAACTTGGAATTTTCGCTATAATTTTTTTTTCTACAACAATTCAGAAGGAACAGATTGGAATATATTTAGTAGATGGATCAAGGTACGTTGGGTTAAAATTTCAGCTCTTGAGGCCTTATACTTTCGGAGATACAACCTTTCTAATATAGGGTTCTAGAATCATCCTGAATTGAGTCATTGCGGAATTTTCGCTATAATTTTTTTTCTGTAATGTTTAAGACCCTAAAATTTGGAGGTTATTCAAAGAAATTAGTAAGGTATCGGTGGTAAAAATTTCAGCTTCTGTGTCATCTTACATTTGTAGACAAACCCCGTGGAAGATATGGTATCTGACTAGTCCTATTGACTAGTCTCAAGTAGGTGTTCTAGGTAAAATAATCATAACTTCTTCCTAGAGTATCCAAATTGAGTGAGACTAGTTTCATTGGATAGTGGACAACCCGTAGTAGGTCTGGTACGAGTTTTAGAATTGTATATCAATTATTTTGTGTGGGGCACGCTATACAAGTGAGATCTTCTGGAAAGGAAAAAAATCATCAAGTTGTGGGGAAGTTACCGTAAATTCCACTTGGCACATCCAATTTTGATCAGACTTGTGGCATTGCAGAGAAGAAATATTAGAGACCTACAAAAAGAAAATTTCATACTCAGAATGGCCAAAATTTTGGAGATACAATAAAAGGAAGATTGTCTAGCAAAACCACCTCAAAATCAAGTTTTAAAGTGATACTTGGCCAACATGCCACCAAAAAAGGGAACTTCTACACAAAATAAGCCTCCAAACAATCCTACTTGGACTCTTGATGAAGGTGAAGAAATGCATAGGGACATAAATGATTTACAAAAGAAGACAGTAAAAAAAGATGAACTACAAGAGATGGAAGCTAAGTTGGAGGCAATAAATACTAAGATGGATGGTTTAAAAGGGGAGATCATGGAAGGATTGAAAAATTTCCTAATAGAGAGGACACCTGAAAGTGAAAATGTATCCCATGAAATTCATGATGAGGACACACGGAAGGTGAATCAAGAATGGAGAAACTCCAACTTTGGGTTGAAGACCAACCACGTTCCTAAGATCAATATGAGGAAGTTTAATGGCAAGGACCTTATCACATGGATACTTCAGATGGAGTAATTATTTGATCTACATAATGTGCCACATACACAAAAGGTACGAATTGCTTCTTTATATTTAGAACCCAATCAATTTGTATGGTATCAATGGCTTTGTTCTCGCAAATCACTCGTCATTTGGACAAATTTCACGCACGAAACGATAGCACACTATGAGGATACAAGGAGCAATACCTTCTTTAGCCAATTGATAAATCTCAAGAAAAAGGGTTCAGTTACAGAGCACATTGAGAACTTCCAAAGATTGAATATAAAGGTAACAAATATTCCAGATG
>JASDQU010213712.1:1789-18454 GCA_032191745.1 Picea mariana | reverse complement strand
CAAGTCAGCGCTGGGAGGAGGTTTCCATGGATTTCATCACAGGGTTACCGAAGTCTGAAGGAAAGAGTGTCATCATGGTGATTGTTGATAGACTGACCAAGTACGCACACTTTTGTGCACTCTCTCATCCCTTCAAAGCCAGTATAGTTTCCACCACATTCATGGAGACAAATCAAAATCTATATGACAACCCAAAGATTATTGTAAGTGACAGAGATCCCATCTTCACTGGACATTTTTGGACATAATTATTTTCTTGTTTTGGTACTCAATTGGCTCATAGATCATCCTATCATCCTCAATCTGATGGAAAAACTGAGATAGTGAAACAATGTCTGGAAGGCTACCTTCGTTTCTTTGTCTCTGATAAACAAACACAATGGTTCAAATGGTTACCCTTGGCAGAATGGTGGTATAACACTTCCTTTCATACTGCAACAAAAATGACACCATTTATGGAACTCTATGCATAACACCCTCCTTCCATCACTTCTTCTCTAAAAGAAAAATATAAGGTTCAAGCAGTGGAAGATCACATCGAGCATCAACAACAAGTTCTCCAAATATTAAAGGACAACCTGACCATGGCACAAAATTGCATGAAACAACAAGCAGATCAACATCGTAGTGAAAGAAGTTTTGAAGTAGGGGATTGGGTGTTTTTAAGACTACAACCATACAAACAGATGTCCCTCAAGCAAGCCAAGAAGTATAATAAATTATCACCAAAGTACTATGGCCCTTATAAGGTGCTGCAAAATATTGGTACTATGGAATACAAATTGGAGTTGCCTGCATCTTCACGAGTACACCCAGTTTTCCATGTTTCATGATTAAAGAAGGTTATAGGTGACAAGCTCCCAGTTCAAACTATATTGCCAGAACTTGACGAGGAAGGAAAAATCATATTGGAGCCTGAAGCCATCACTGACACAAGAATTCACCAGCTGAGAAATAGATCCATTTCAGAGTATCTCATTAAATGGAGGAAACTACCGGGTGAAGATTCGATGTGGGAAGATGAGTCTTTTATACAGAAGCATCCAGAGTTACTCAAGCGTTGCGGACAACACTTGTCTCAAGGGGAGGGGCATGTTAAGCCCCAAATAGTGGCTCATTACCCCTTAATTGGGGCATATTACATTAGTAATGTTATTTTATTTATGTCCGCTTTAGTCCATTAGTTGTAATTATACCTCCTAGTCTCCTATATATACCAATGAGACATTTTCATTTGGAATGATCTTGTATTTGAACATTTATGTGGGCATAAGGAGGTTTCCTCCTCAAAGAGGCTTATTATCTGAATTTCTCTCTTTTTCAAGGCGTTGAGTACTTATTCTGAGGTTTTTCTATGCTATATTGATATTTGGTTCCTAACAGCTACTGTGTGTAGCAGGAAGCACATGCGACAGCCACCATCTTTTAGGAGTTCACCTTACCTCGCATTCAAGAACGATTGGTGGAGGTAGAAGCAGAGAATCCTTTATAACGATCTCTAACTCCGACACAAGAAGTGGATGAAGCCATCATCCCATGGGTTTCGGACATTGGAAGCTTTATAGGGCGCGAATCAAAATATTGGAAAACAATAGATTTGTATTGGCATATAAAAATTCTCTTGGGGAAGATGCTACATATCCGTGAGGAGGCGCAAAGTAGTATTCATTCAATTGGATGAATTTCATATGCTTTTGCATGAGTTCTCGTCTCCCTCCTACTAAATCAACCTCAACAATGACCCAAACAAGCATGCCAGTATTCTAGAGAGGCACACTAGCAGTTCCAACTCCTTCCCAGGAGCCTTCGGCTCCACCACCTGCTAGATAACTAGTATGATTTGTCCTTTACTTTTTGGTATAATGATCCACAAGAATGGCTTTATTTTTTCTGTTATCAGAATTCATATCTATCTATATTTTTCTTATCTAGAAGGACAAAGGAGATGGAGAAACTTGTTTCACACTATCTAGACTAAAGATCTTTTTCTTTTTTGTTGGTTTGGTTTCCTTAGTAATAGACTAGTAGTTAAAAAAAAATTATATGAATTTCAACAACTAAGATAATATAATTTTTCCCTTTGTATTTAAAAAAAAAAAAACTCATATGCAATCACTAATAAAAATTACATAAATTATAAAACATTATTTATATAAAGTTTCCTAAAACTACCCACCAAATTTTTTATCTCAGAGAAAAGGAATTGATTTTTCTAATAAAATAAGGGATAATTTTCAAACACAGAAAGGGATAAAAATTAATTTAAATTAAATTTTTTAAATTGATGTATAAAAATAATTACTTTTGAAGTAAGGTATCTTTTTTTTTAACAATATGACATAATTAAAAAAAATATGTATATAGATTAAAACCTATAACTTCATTAAAAATAAACTTATATTCATGTTATATAAACCAAGCTATATATTCCAAGTTGTATATTCCAAGATGTATATAAAATTCCAACACATCAAAAGAGATAAACAACCTTAGATGCATTATGCTTGCTACAATATCTAAAAAATACTTTCACGACTAAATTCTGACATAGGAGTTTAACAAAACAATGATATTTGCATTGCATTAAACTTGAGTTAATTAAGCTTCAAGAATGTTGTTGGCCCTTGACCAAGTTTTGAAGAATACTTGGTCATATTTGACCATTTTTGGGACTGCGATAGCTTGCTAAAGATGGAGCGCAACGTGAAGCGGAAATTAGGGAAGCAAGACCTGTTTTTGGGTCCCTTTTAGGGTTTTGGGTTGATGTAAAGGGAAAGGGATGTCGGCCCATGGGTTTACCCATGCTTAGGTCCATTTTTTAATCTATAAGTAGATACTTAGGCAATGTAAGATGAAGACGAGTAGTAGTAGTACATCTATGTGATGTATAGCTAAAGGCTTAGTGCTAGTAGTTGGATCTGTGTGATTGGATGTATATTGCAAGTAATCTGTGCATGCTTATAAGGAGATTGAAAAGCTAAGTGCAAGTGTTGTAGCTTTGTGCTAAAGTGCAAGGAAGAAGGATCTAGTGAGCCGCACAGATCTTTTGTCCTGTGCGAAGTAAGGGTCACTGAAGCTCTGTGCTATAACCGCTTGACCGAGATAATATAAAGAAGAAGACTTTGTGGACGTAGCCCCAGGGTGGGGGTGAACGATGGTAACTTTGTGTATTGTGCTCTGTGCTTTGACCTAATGTGTTTATCTTCTTCTTGGCTAAGTGCTTGCTGTGATTAAATAGATCTAGTTATGCTTTGTGCTTATGATATATGAATGAATGTTAGATCTGATATATAAAATGCTTAGTGCTTGATCTACTGAATCTAATCTATATTTCTGTGGCTAAGTACTAAATCATCTTTAGTCTAAGTATTCACTGTGATGCTCTGTGCTATCTACGAAGTACCATAAGGGTTGAATATTGATGAATGATCTATGCTAAATTCCATGTAAAAGATATAATCACAGATTGGGGTCCTAGCTAAGGTTGCAAACATCTGAGTCCTACAACCACCCCTGTCACTACCTCGGGTGAAACTTCATCTGCTTCGCAGGTGTTTCCGAAAGGGCCGGTAGTTAGGGTTTTGTTGGTGCGCTCTTGAACGTTGAACCCTAGGTCTGCCCCTGTGCCAACAAATGGTTCCGTTGTCGAGACCTGGAATTGTGATTGCTGGGAACTAAAGAAGAAAAAACTTTGTGCGAAATAAGCTCTATGCGTAGATCTGTTGCCCTAGTGTGTAGTATTCTACTTGACCTACGAAGCTTTGTGCCGAGAAAGAAAGGTCAGATCTGAAGGAAAGAGGTCAGATCTGCAAAAAAGAGGTTGATACTTAAGAAAAGAAGCGAGATCTGAACACTTTATGCTCTAAGAAAGGTAAAAGTAGAAATTTCCATAGAAAAGAGGTAATATCTGTAAGCTCTAGCCTCTAGTAAAGGTAAGAATAGTTCAAGTTTTAGATCTAAAAGCTTTGTGCTCTATATAGGTAAGATAAGTGGAAATTTTTTGTTTCTGTAGCATGAATTTAGGTACGCTTGATAGATGTTTTCCTAGCTTGAAAACTAGAGCATTGTTAGATAAAAGAAAGTTTGATATGAATAGGTCTGATAGGAATAGTGAAAGATATGTTATACCTATGGATAGAAATTTTTTTTGAACTAACCAATGGATGCAGGATCCTAGAAAGAAATTTTTGCAGTCTAGCCATCATGATCCTAGCGTGCAATACAAGAAGAGTTGGGGATCATGGACGAGAAAGAGAGGATTAAATATTTGTTACAATTGCAGAAGACCATGACATCTTGCTAAGGAATCCCCTGAGAGAAACCCTAGCTGCCTCTGTTGTAAAGCTATGGACCATGAAGTATTGGATTTCCCTAGAATGATTGCTAGACTTGAAAAACTGAATATGGAACAAACAAACTCTAAAGGAGATCAAGAGAATAAAATTATGAAAGAACCCCAGAAAGAATCAGAGATCATGTTACTGAAAATAAAAGAAACCCTAGATGATCATAAGGATGTCAGTTTGTCAGAGATCTTCAAAGAAAAGGAGAAAATCGAAGTAAGAATAGGAGACTTCGACATTGACTATGCTCTGGATGAGGGAACACCGATGAACATTATGACATAAAGCACTTGGGAAACCCTAGGAAGGCCTACTCTGGTCCCTTCACTAGGAACCATCAGATTGTTTAAAGGAAAAATGGTAACCCTATGTGGCAGAATTACCCAGATAGCTATGAGTACCCATGGAACTTCGACAGAGGAAGAGTTCAAAGTCATTATATTTATTTAGGACCGTGCCCCATTTCCAGCTTTGTTAGGAAAGATCTAGATTGAAAAAGACCGGATCTGGAGGAAAGAAAGATAGGAAGCCCTAGAACAAAAGAAGCAAGAGCTCATGGAATTTATGACTAGAAGGATCGCCTACTTGATGGAGGAAAAAGAAAACAAATATCAGCTGTTAAACACCAGGGACCTAGATGTTGAAGCTATAAGAGTGTTAGAGGAACCACAGAAGACCAAAATACCTAATCCATATGATGAAGGAGTACTACCCTTGGATCTGAAGAAAGAACCTAAGCAGTGCGAAGTGACTATGTCGAGAGAAGATAAGACTCAAAATGGAAAAATGATGACCAAGACTAAGCCCATTCGGAAAAAGGCTAGGAATCTAAGTAAGAAGAGGGCCAAAATCAGAGAGTTACAAAAGACTCTAGAGGAAACTTCGCAGAAGGAAAAATCACAAGAATTGAGCTTTGCCGAGATATCAAAACAACGTCATCTGGCACTTTGCCATGGCACAACAATATAGATGTTGGACCGATATACCCCTTCGAATTCCGCCCCGAACGGGTCGAAAAGCAATTATGGGTTCCCACTAGACCGTTGGACAACACCAAAACAGATAGAACAGAGTTAATGAAGGCCCCATATTCGTTGCAAGCAGACTGTTGCTAAGTCTCCCTACTTAGTCCGTCATGCCACGCATTGAGAATACTTCTTTCGAAGTGAGAATTTGAGCCCGAAACTTGAGATTACTTCACCCTTTGATCATTACCTTGTTCCCATATTATTCATCGTAGTCTCTGAATTCATTTTCACACCTGAGCTAGTGGACCCAAGCTTGTATGTCGGACGAGCTCAGCGCTATTGAGAAAGCGGTTGAAGAAGTTTTGATTGACCTAATGGCTGAGAGAGTCATGTCAAAGAGAAGGATGTCTGCAGGTGTGCAAGCATCATCGACATGAGCAGTCCAAGCTTCTCCCTCCACTGCTTGCGGAGCAGGAACTTCCAGAACCACGACCGAGACAAGAACAAAGCACAGAGATGATATTGCAAATGCCAAGATGATCCCATGCATTTTTCCGGTTTACATACTACCCTTGAGCGGCAAGATTAACTGCGACAGTGTACCCAGAGACTTTGAGTACACCTTGATCACTGCGTATCTTCCAAAAGGGGTGCGCGCAATTCGTGCTAACCAGGATAAGCTCGCAACACTGAAATTTAATGATTTTAACCTTGGAGATCGCAAAACCTATAGCATGTTAGCTCCACATAAATACTTAACCAAGACTAAAGGCAGAAATCCTAAGATTGTCCCACAGTCCTGGACCTAGAACCTCGCGTAGTCCACACTCTCAACGTAATGAAGATCCCTCATTTCGGCAGACACTAGGAAGTCAATGCATGCATCAAGTTACTGCTGTCTTGCTACCATGATAGATACTTATGGTTGGACCACCGCATCACTGTGGATCCGACTCTGATCAATCAGATCACAGGACTTAGCATGCAAGGCCCTGATCCACAGGACTTTTACCCAGGCAAGACCTCAGACCGAGCACTAGCACAACGGATAAAGGAAACTTATGGCGATGTAGAGAAGGGTACGCGAGGCTACAAGGTAGCCTCTATCCAGGGTGGCGCAGTGCGCCTTGCTTGTCAGCTAATCGTGGGCAAGTTAGTTCGTAATAACAAACCAACACAGGTGATTGGCTTCGTAGCTGACCTCGCAGGGAAGTGCGCTGAGGGAATACAGATGAATTGGGCACAATATCTTATAAACCAGTTAGAGATCGATTGCAGATGAGCACAAGACCAAGGGTATGAGTTCCACTTTAGTTGGTTGCTCATACTCATCGCTTTCATCGCTTGGGAACTGCCAGAGGGAGCCACTTTTTCGAAGATCAAACCTTTCGAACCACTAGCTGCAAATTTATGTACGCTGTGGTACTCCAACGACATGACCAAGAACTGGCAATCCAATGCTATCTTCCACACCTACTTCAACCAACCGAAGAATGAAATTCAGTCTACACCACGAATCACCCCAAATTTACTTCACAGGTTTAGACCTTTGATGAAATTTAGCGCGGACCGCCACTTCACCTATATTACAGCGCGTGGTGATGAGCATAAAAAACAACTCCAATCCTACTACAAGATGACATAAGAGGACTTGGAGGAGATTACCAAGGAATGGTCGATGAACCTCCTTGTTGCAGCGGACCCTGCAGACATGTCCGACGAGGAAAGCCCTGAAGCTATGCTGGATACACCTGGGCCAAGTAGGACTAAGAAGGATGATGAAGTTGAAGATGTCCCTAGCATGTCCACGAAGACTACGTCGATCTCACCTGCGCAGGGAGGTGATGGTGACGAGCTAGGTAGTACTGAAGTTGAGCAAAACAAAGGCGAGGTTACTCCACCTAGAGAGGAGGAGGATCCCTCCATGAAAAGAAAGATGACGCCACCAAAACCCTCCTCCCAAAAGAAAGCTAAGGCTACCTGAACAACGCTTAAAACTACCCTTACCTCGGATGAATTCGACTTCTTAATTGTCGTGCTGAATGATGTTTCACTAGAGCTCACAGAAAAGCAAGAAGCAAAGCAGGAGGAGATATTCAACTGAATCAAGGGTGAACTCAAAGAAGTGCAACAGACACTCCAGTCCAGCCAAGCAGTTTCTACAGCGCCCTTGATAAGAGGAACATCAGGAATAGGCGATGAGCCCACTCAATTACACCAGATCGATGATCAAGTCGAAGCTCACCTTCAACGAGATCAAGAAGACACAACACAAGCTACCTAGGCTTTGATGCAAGCACATAAAGAACTTCTAGAACAAAAGAATGAGGCAGAATGAGAAAATCTTGCCCTGAAAGCGAAATGGGATGAGGAAAAGGCACAGTTGCTAGCAGAGCAACTTGAAGTACAGGAAAATGTTCAGAAGGCACACTCTGTGATGGTCATAGAAGTGAATATGGAAGATTGTCTCCCACAACAAGTGACCCAACTGGAAGAAGTAATCCAACAACTCCAACAACGCATCACGGATCTGGAGCTCTGCACTGTGCCCGAGCCCCCCCAAGAAATAAGAGATCTAAGAGAGGCCACTGCTCGAAGCGCAGTTGGACGATTAAAAACCTTTGCCTTGGAATGCAAGCAGCTGAGCACTAGAAGCACCCAGAATTATGAAACCCACACAGGGAATCCAGAATTGCAGACATTAGAGGCATGACTCCAAGAAGTAAAGCAACATGCAGACACGCTACAGGCACAAATAAAGACTTTGACCCCAGTCGAAAGAATGAAGAGGTTCACAAAACAACGCACAGACCAACAACAGGTACATACACTGCAAAGTAAAGTGATGGAAGTCTCCCAACGACTTCATCAAATCCAAGAAAAGGCATGCCAACTGTTCGCTGAACTTGAAATCCAGGGCGCTGAACTCGAACAGGTTGTCATCACTGCAGAACAACGCCTGGAAGGACCGCTCAATGACACAATGATCTAGGAATTTATTGAGCAAGAGGCTATCGCACTGCAGCAGGTCGAAGCAGCTCGAGCCAAGCTCGAGGAATTCGAGGCAGAATTGATTAGACCTAAGTGACTCGGGACGATTCACAGGTGAGTGTTGGGGGCCTGTTGGCCCTTGACCAAGTTTTGAAGAATACTTGGTCATATTTGGTCATTTTTGGGACTGCGACAACTTGCTAAAGATGGAGCGCAATGCAGAGCATAAATTAGGGAAGTAAGACCTATTTTTGGGTCCCTTTTAGGGTTTTGGGTTGATGTAAAGGGAAAGGCATGTCGGCCTGTGGGTTTAACCATGCTTAGGCCCATTTTGTAATCTATAAATAGATACTTAGGCAATGTAAGACGAAGGCGAGTAGTAGTAGTACATCTATGTGATGTATAGCTAAAGGCTTAGTGCTAGTAGCTGGATCTGTGTGATTGGATGTATATTGCAAGTGCTCTATGCATGATTGTAAGGAGATTGAAAAGCTAAGTGCAAGTGTTGTATCTTTGTGCTGAAGTGCAAGGAAGAAGGATCTAGTGAGCCGCACAGATCTTCTGTCATGTGTGAAGTAAGGGTCACTAAAGCTCTGTGTTGTAACCGCTTGCCCGAGATAATATAAAGAAGAAGACTTTGTGGATGTAGCCCCAGGGTGGGGGTGAACCATGGTAACTTTGTGTATTGTGCTCTGTGCTTTGACCTAATGTGTTTATCTTCTTCTTGGCTAAGTGCTTGCTGTGATTAAATAGATTTAGTTATGCTCTGTGCTTATGATATATGAAAGAATGTTAGATCTGATATATAAAATGCTTAGTGCTTGATCTGCTGAATCTAATCTATATTTCTGTGGCTAAGTACTGAATCATCTTTAGTCTAAGTATTCACTGCGATGCTCTGTGCTATCTGCGAAGTACCATAAGGGTTGAATATTGATGAATGATCTATGCTAAGTGCCCTGTAAAATATATAATCACGGATCGGTGTCCCAACTAAGGTTGCAGACATCTGAGTCCTGCAACCACCCCTGCCTCTACCTCAGGTGAGACTTCATCTGCTTCGCAGGTGTTTATGAAAGGGCCGATAGTTAGGGTTTTGTTGGTGCGCTCTTGAGCGTTGAACCCTGGGTCTGCCCCTATGCCAACAAATCTGTCCACCATTGCTTGAAGATCTTCAATCTTGTTATATTTTGGCTGATGCTACAGAGGTTGATTGAATTCATTTTAGGCTTGGGAACCCATAGAAGGTACCAATTCATGTTGCAAATTATTTCCTGGTTGTGTCTCACAAATTTTCTTGCTAAGGGGACAAATTTTCCCATAGTCTCTTTTGACCTTCCTCAAGACAATTGATAGCTCCTTTTCCCTTATTTCTTCTTTGTCCTGGAATGTTTTCTCCATCTGGACGTTGTATTCGTGCAAGGTTTACAACTCTTTCTCTTGTAATGTCAATTTCCTTTTCATGGATTTCATTTCAGAATTGGAGCAATGACAAAGGGGTTGAATGCATTTCCACATAAATAATTGTGAGTTGAGAGTGATCAAAGAGACTCAGATGCAAGGTCGATGGATAAATAAACTAGGAGACCTTATGTGGCAGGGAAAGAACCAAATCCTTCATAAATTCCCGATTATGTGAAATATCGATCCTCTATATAGCTTTAAGGGTTGTGATGAAGCACCCATGTGTGCACACATGACATAATATAGGGAGGAAGATGCATTTTACAGTGGGTGGGGATACTAAGGAACTATACCCTGATGCCACAGGAAAAAACCCAGGTGAAATTGAATGAGAGAGAAGCAAAGAGATTTTCCACAACTCAAAGTGACATTGAGCAAGCGTGAAATCCCATATGTGATTTGATGGAGAACTTGGTAGACAATAAATCCTAGCACGAGGATATCATTGATCATGTGCCAAGCGATGCATGGAATTCATGAGGATATGATCGAGCATGCGCCAAGTGCTTTAATGTGTTCGACCAAGTGATTGAGTTCATGATGAGGAGGTTGTGGGTCACATTGACCCAAAATATTTTTTCATTACTCATATGTCTAAGGTAGAAAGTGTCCATGGAGAGATCTTCATTTTCCCTTAATGCTCCTTGGTCCATGTGTCTTGCTTCCTTATCCAGTGAATCAAACTCCCCATTTTGTCGGCGAAAGACGTGGGATTAGTCAACCAAATGAAAGTTTTACTTCTCAATTTCAATCCTATGACATACTTTGGAGGTTCAAGTAAGTATTTTTGTTCAGCTTACGCTAACCTTGATGATCAAATCCGAGTCTCCTATGACAATGGTGCCCAATTTTTTGTTTTCTCTTATGAGTTCAATCCCCATATATACTGCTAGGACTTCTGCTTGATTATTTGAGGTGCATCTAAGGCCCCATGCAAACTTCAAAATATGATTTGCATTAGAGCCATAGATGAACCCCGTATGTTATGTTATTATTAGAGATATATTTTAGGTGTACTTTTTATATACTATTATTATACCTGTCGCCAGGCATGGTATATAGGGATCGATATCGCGTTGACTATCTATTAAAATTTTTGAGCCGATTTCCAAAGTTTTACATTACATTTTCAATTTCTTTATTTTTCTTAATTGTTTAAAAACATTTTTTTGACATCTAATTGGTTAGTGAAACCAACCCATTATTGCTGAGTTGATGGCTACCAAAAAAATGTTGAGTTGTTTTCCAAAGTTTTACATTACAGTTTGAATTTCCTTATTTTTCAGAGCTGTTTTCCAAAGTTTTACATTATAGTTTGAATTTCTTTATTTCTCTTAATTATTTAAAAACATTTTTTTGAAATTTAATTGGTTAGTGAAACCAACCCACCGAGTTGACGGCTAGAAATAAATAAGTGGTTGAACATTTTCTGGAAAACTGTGAATGTAAGGTGATGTGGAGAGAGTTGCACACTCAACTCTGACACTGTAGTGAATGCTTAGTGCAGTCGATGCTCTGGCAACGACAACTCAGAGCAGAATCATAGGTAGCGTGGCAACTTGCATGAACATTTCTTGTCGGACCTTAGTGCAGTCGATGCTCTGGCAATGACAACTCATAGCAGAATTACAGGTAGCGTGGCAACCTGCATGCACATTTCTTGTCGGCCATTCGATATAGAATAAAATTTTTGTGCTGTAAAAACTTCATATTTCTCGATATCGAGTGTGCCTCAAGCTAGATTCGATGCTACCTTCTGTTTTACTTGATGTGTAAATCAATGCATCATAAAAATTGTGATTTTCATTGATGAAATCGATTTTAACACGATAGACGCTTCATGTGACGAGTATAGCCTACATGGGTAGCTTGAGGGTGCAGGTCATAGCTGCAAAAGTAGATGCATGCCTGCTCTCCAAGTTCTTTGTTCATTGTTTCCAATAGATGAAGGAAGTTGTCGCCATCTGAAAAAACTGTTTGGTCTCTATTGCTACTTTGATATTTGAAGAATCAGATGATCAACTCTGTTCATTGTTAAGAGACTCGTTTCAACTGATTTGCTAGGATAGATGCCAAAGAAAACACTAATGCTGCAGACCAGGCTAACACTAGTGCTTGTGCTATTAGAATTGGAGATATCATAGAGGAATGCAAGACTTTATTCTTTGATGGAAAGCAGACCACTTCAAATATGTTAACATGGAGAGTAGTTCTTCTGGCCATCCATCAAGACTGACAGAAAATGGCGTGGAATCAAGTTCAGAAGTTTGTGGGAATGATGATCCAGACAGAAATACTTTGAACAAACTTAGAATCGTTCCCAATGTTTAATGAAAAAGAGATAATCTGGGCTTAAGTTTGATCAGTTCCCTCCCTTGCATGGATGATTTTGTGGAAAACTTGTTGCAGTGTTGGTTGGCTTACAACATAATCCTTGATTCCAAAGGTATGGCGCTTCACTTCTAATTCATGCAAAAGCATGGCTAATTCAGACAAGCTTCTTATAGGGATTTGAAATCTTATTTGTACCCACTGCCCCATTACTAGACTGCTGTTGTCTTTGTAAATTGTTTCATTTGGTGAATGAGGAAATAAAGTTGCGAGGAACTTATCAATTGACTCAATTTTATCCATTTCGACCATGACCAGCAGAGAACATGCAGATCCATAACGATGTTTAAGTTCTTGTGGTGCAACAAGGCATTTGAGTTGTCCATTGACAAGTATACCAACCCTTTTCTTGCATCTTGAAAGAATATTCATTAATACCACGAGGAATATTTTCAATCAGAGTATTCAAATACGGTTCATTTCTGATCTAAATAAAATATATTGGAAAACCGATAGAATCAAACCTTTCTATATCCAGATTTTAGATTCTTACCCAAGTGCTTCAGCTTCTTCAAAGGACTAAGTACAAATCACAGATGCATGTGTAGTAGAACGAGCTGCAATTTGAGTCCATACCTTCTTCCTGCTGACCATGTCAAGTCTTATAGAACATACAATCAGTTAGATCAACTCCAAAAGACTGAACAAGTTCAGTATGGAATTTGAGAAAATAGTCTTCAACTTCAGAAAAATAATAGCATAATGCTAGGAGCTGAGAAGATTAAGAGTATTTAAGACCATATGCCACAAGTTCAAAACATATATATATGTATCTATCTATAGGAATTAAACTGGTTAAATGTTTAGATAGTGAAAATCTACTTGTCTTACCATAAGTTGGTTCATCCAGTAGCAAAACAGTTGGATCACCAAGAATGGTTGTAGCCACAGCTAGTTTACGATGTGTGGATGTCTTACATTGTCTTAACTTTGTGTTAGAATCCTCTGGTTTGAATTATATCATCCATGAAGATTCAATAAATATTATCAAGTCATTAGAAAAAGTTCATTTACATGTGTGGATAATTCTTAAACTACAACAAGAGAATTGAAAACTGCAACTTGATACTAGACAATGGTCTTTCCATATGGTCTGACAGTACGACTCAAAGTGTCAAATAACCTATAAAGTAACGGAACATAAAATATTTGTTGTCAGTTACATAATCTATAAAGTAGCAGTTGCAGTTTCCAAATCTCTTGCTCTAGTTGTGAAGCTCCTCTACCTGTTAGATGCAACGCATTGAGGATTGCTTCGACTGATAGATTATAATTTGCCAACCCCTTCAATGAGGCGAACAATTTCAGGTGTTCTCTCAGTGTTAACGATTGGTACATCAACTGCATGAAGCCAACAAAAGAAATCAAACATTTTCTAAAAGATACTTTTTCTTCCATATTCGAGAAGAAAAATTACAAACTGTTTTAGTTGTTCGCATAGTACATGAATTACATGAAACAAGTTAAAATGATAAATTTAGTCAACAATACTCTATTTTTGAAGGGGAAAATGGAAGAACACACTGCTCATATTTTAGAAAAATAGAATTTACATCAACGTACTGACCTCAAACTAAGGGCAAAAGCCAATGATATTTTGTTGCATCTAGAAGTTATAACGAACACTGTTTCCACAAATTATGGCATCACCAGAAGTTATTGTAGATTGTCTTTCAAGATAATGCAACAATGTGCTTTTTCCAGCCTTTTCTCCGCCAACTAGAACTATGATCTAAAATGCATAATTCCAATTAAACAATTTTACTGTGACTTTCTTACAAATTTGGTTGATAAAAATTACATCTTTAAAAATAATCTAAAATGTTCTAGCATCTTACCTCTCCCTGCTGAACTGCCAACCAAATATTTTTCACTGCCCATATAATGTAAATTCCTTTCTATGTGAATGGAATAAATGTGTGTAAATACCTTTATAGAGGAGTGGAAGAGATGCATGTTGCAATGTTTCTACCTTTATTTCCATGACTATTAGCGTATTTGTGTTTAATGGATGAATAAATGGTTATTATATCTCCTTTAAATGTAACTACATCTTGAATACATTCACCTTAATACATTAAATATACAGATAAACAATGTTCATTGTAACCTCGAGTTACAACTTGGTTTTTGGCATAAGCCTGAAGAAGCACGGTCCTGTTTTGGCATAAGCATGGAGAAGCACGGCCCCGAACAGGAGGCAACCACCGCTATGCTCTATTCTCCGTCTTCTGCAGAGCGCATGCTCAGGCCCGCAGGGAAACAACCCCCCACCACCACCACCGAACCTCGCTCTCCCTACACTCATTGCGCAACGCCGCATAACTTGCTCGCCCTGTCCCTTGCCCACGCCCACGTTCGTCCTGTCCCTCGCCCACGCTCGCTCTAGTCCATCACCATAGAAACATGGCTACAACTAGCAAAACCTATCCGCAAAGCCCTCCACCTTTGCAACATCTAGTTCATAGGCCACCTCAGGCGGCTAAGGATAAACCCTAGTCGGCTTCGCATTTGCTGTTTCTGTTCGCTGTGCGCTCTGAAACATACACATGTTTTATTTTGTATATAAACTAGCACAACCACTCAAAACAGTGGCTGATGAACGCCGAAAGGTGCGGACAGAAAATGAAACGCACAGCCAGAAAATGAAACGCATAACCAGAAAATGAGCGTCTACAGCCAGCACAGAGAGCGTGCTAAATCAAAAGTTTAATCATTTAAACGTGGAAATCATATAGTGCTACAACAATTTCTTAATATGATTAGGTAAATGTTAAAAGGTAAACAGGTTAACGGATGCATTCAAAAATACAAGGAAGTTATGAAGAGGAAATCACATTCATTGATTTGGGAGGACGACTAAGAATATGCCAACATCTTCAATTGTTAACCATCAGATTAGAATTTTAGATTAAAAGGTGATTAATTGTGCTCATTGTCAATAGGTGTACGCCTTTTCGACGTAATGATCACGTCTCTTTATCTTCACATGCAACAAGATACCTTTAAAGTTGGCAACTTAACAATTTAGGACACACACATTTGGAAACTTAGCAATTTAGGACACATGCATTTCACTTAAAGAAACTACACGTGGCAACTTAGTAATTTAGGACACTTGAACCTTATCTTAAAGTAAGGACATGTGAACTTCTATCTATTCTTCATGAAGGTTGGAATTTCAAAACTAAAGTGCCGATTAAATTGGATGGTTTTACAACTTTATTACCTATTTGTTGAAGTTTCATGGTTTTACAACTTTATTCCATGTTTTTTTTTGAAGTTTTTAATAATATTTGATGGACAAAATGCGTGATGAGGGACAATTTGCCCCTTCAAATTCTGACCCTCGCCTTTGACACAAATTAACTCATCTTCCTAATGTCCTTTCAAAGTTATTAATTATGTAGCAATGTGGGGGTGACACTTACTTTTGAAGGCCACAATTTACGACACTTACTTTTGAAGGCTACAATTCAAAAACTATAGTGATTTATTATAATAAAGAAATTGTTTTTTCAAAAAATTAAAGGATAGTTTTCAGATAAATTAAATGAAATAATTTAATTATTTTAGGTTTTAGATCTATATATTATTAAAGGATATATAAAGGTAGTCAAATCATGACCAAAATAAGTAAATATATAATCCAAAAATAGAATAATTAGAAAATTCCATTTTAAACATCTTTGTAAAATCTTCTCAATAAAATATTATATTGAATGCGTCAAGAATAATGTGGTGTTATCTTTGTAAAATTTTCTCAATAAAATATTATATTGAATGCGTCAAGAATAATGTGGTGTGTATAAGAAAGTTAAGTGGTGGGTAAGTTGATTTCTTCTTCATAATAAAATTTAATTTAAAATTAAAATTTTTCATGTTAAAACACCAAACACATTAAAACTAAACCACAAAATGTATCATTCAATTTAAACAAAAACATATTTAAAAAAGTTTATAATAATTTTTTAAATATAAATTAATATAAATTCATCACAATTTTCATTGCATCAAGAACATAAACAACCTAGTATGGGGATCAATTAAAAAACAAAAATATATTTAAAAAAGTTGATAATAATTTTTTTAATATAAATTCACCACAATTTTCATTGCATCAAGAGCATGAACAATCTAGTATGGGGATCAATAATTAAAAGTATAATAATAAAATAAAGTTTTTTCAATTAAAAAAAATTACACCGGCTATGTAAAACTTTAACATTTATATTGAATGAAATAATTAAAAAAATTTACACTTTAAAAAATTAAATCACTTTTAATACTTAATAAATCTAAATTTAAAATATAAAAACAATATGATGTAATGACTTTTAATTAAATTTAAAATATAAAAACAATATGATGTAATGACTTTTAATTAAATTTAAAATATAAAAACAATATGATGTAATGACTTTTAATAGTTATATTTAATTACAATATAAAAATATATACTTTTTAATATAAAACAAATATAAAATTGCTTTTTTTTTTTTTTTTTT
>JASDQU010213711.1:0-12420 GCA_032191745.1 Picea mariana | reverse complement strand
GAAGGTTGAGGTAGGTGGACAAATGCCAAGATAGACACCTATGGAATGTTGGGGTTGTAAAGGAAAGCATAGGTACAAGGATTTCCCTCATAGAAGTGGCAAAGTGAGATTTGTCCACAATGTTTGGCAGACAAAAAAAATGGAAGACATGGGCACTAGAATACCAAGGATCTATGCATCCCTGGACAACAAGAAAGAAAAATATCAGTCACATATGATTGAAGTGGAAGGTATGATCAACAACCAACCCATTACTATTTTAATTGATTGAGGAGCTAGTCATAGTTATATAGATCCTAGAATGGTAGAAAGTTTTCATTTACCAAAATAAAACATGCAAAATCTTGGTTAGTGAAGCTGGCTACAAGAGCCAAGAGAAAGCTTGGTTAAATCCTATCCCGTGGACATGAATGGACTGGGCAAAAGGGTTGAATTGAGCATTTTACCTTTAGGTTTCTATGACCGTCTAATTGGGATGGATTGGTTGGACCAACACCATGCCATCTTAGACTGTCATAACAAGGCATTCACTTTCTTGGATGAGGAAGGAAACCAAAGGAAAGTGTAGGGAATCCCAAGGGAAGTTACTGTTAGAAAAATGTCATCAATGCAGCTAAGGAAGTGCTACAGGAAAGATTGTCAATTATATGCATCCCACATGGAGGAAACATTTAAGGATAAAGTATCAAATACTGAGGACCATGCAGTATTAAAATATTTTGAAGATGTATTCCAGGAGGTATTGGGACTACCCCCAAAGAGAGATATTGACTGTTTTGTAAACTTGATGCCTGTAGCAGCTCCAGTGTCGAAAATGCCTTACAGAATGAGTACACCATAGCTAAAAGAATTGCAATTGCATCTTGAAGAACTTTTGAAGAAGGGTTATATATGCCCAATTGTGTCACCTTGGGGTGCCTCAATCCTGTTCGTGAAGAATAAGGATGTTACATTGAGACTATGCATCGACTTCAGACAGTTGAACAAAGTGACGATTAAGAACAAGTATCCTTGGCCAATGATCGATGATCTCTTTTATCAGTTGAAGGATGCCAATATATTTTAAAAAATAGATCTCAGGTTAGGTTATCGCTAGGTAAGGATAAAGGATGAAGACATCAACATGATCACCTTCAGAACAAGGTATGGTCATTATGAATTCACAGTGGTGCCATTTGGGTTATCAAATGCACCTGCTATCTTCATGTGCCTAATGAATGGTGTATTCGGGGAATATCTAGACAAGTTTGTCATAGTATTTTTGAATGACATCTTGGTGTATTCCAAGTTAGAGGAAGAGCATGAAAAACATATGAGGATGGTGTTGAATGTGCTAAGAGAATTCCAACTATTTTCCAAATTGACCAAGGGCTCATTTTATCCAAAGAAGATCCATTACTTGGGGCATATCATTTCAAAAGATGGGATAACTGTGGATCCTGAGAAGATAGAAGCCATAGGAGAATGGCCAGTGCCTAAGAATGTAACAAAAGTCATATCCTTTATGGGTCTCGCTGGTTATTACAGAAGGTTCATTACTGGATTCTCAAGGATAGCTCACCCCATCACTTCCTTAGAAATGAAGAAGAAGAAATTTCATTGGATAGAAGAATGTGAGAGAAGCTTCCAACGATTGAAGAAATTGTTAAATAGTGCTCCAATCCTGAGAATTGCATATCTGAATGAAGATTTTGCAGTGTGTACAGATGCATGCAATGAAGGACTGGGAGGAGTCCTCATCCAGAATGAATTTTTCATATGTTCTGAGTCCATAAAATTGAAAGATCATGAAAAGAACTATGCAACTCATGATTTGGAGTTGGCATCCATAGTGCATGCCCTGAAGAAATGGAGGCACTACCTCATGGCAAGGAGTTTTGAAATGAGGACAAACCATAATGGTCTGAAGTATTTTTTTGATCATCCAACCTTGAATTATATTCATAGTATATGGTTGAAATCCCTTTGTGAGTATGACTTTGATATCAAGCATATCAAAGGAAAGGAGAACAAAGTAGTTGATGCACTCAGTGGGAGGGTGCATTAACTACATTTTATGACCATTAGTATATACCAATCATCTTTTAAAGAAAGAATTGTGGAGACTACAAAATCAGATTTGCAGTACATGGAATTGGTAAAAAAATAAAACATGGTAAGATGCTACAGAGAGTGGAACATTATAAATTGGAAGTTGATGAAACACTCCTATACAAAAATCGATTTTATGTACCTAATGTCTAGGAATTGAAAATTTTTATTTTAAAAGAAATGCATAATGTGCCTTATGTTGGGCATCCTGGGTATCAGAAAACTATGGCAGTAGTCAAGAGCCATTACTTTTCGCCAAGTTCGAAGAAGGAAAATACAGAATACATCGCTAGATGTATGGAATGCTAGAAGGTCAAAGATGAGAATATGCACCCAACAGGGTTGCTACAGCCTTTACCCATTCCTGAGTGGAAGTGGGAAGTGGTGATAATGGAATTCATCACAAGATTGCCCAGAACTGACAAGCAACATCAATCATGGTGGTGGTGGATAATATTATGAAAGCTTCCCATTTTATTCCATTAAAGACTACCCACAAGGCAGCTAATTTTGTCGATATCTTTATGAGAGAAGTGGCACGATTGCACGGTATCCCCACTACAATTGTGTTTGAAAAAGACCCAAAATTTACCTCCAAGTTCTGGAAGGGGTTATTCAAAGGGTTTGGGATGAATCTGAACTGCCACACTACTTATCGTCCTGAGTCTGATGGGAAAACAAAGAGGGTGAACCAAGTGATAGAATACATGCTAAGGATGTATGTGATGGACAAACCATATAAATGAGAAGACTACCTACACATGGTAGAATTTTCCTACAACAATGGGTATCAAGCATCCCTGAAGATGATGCCATTTGAAGCACTTTATGGCAAAAAGTGCAACATTCCAATAATTTGGGACAACCCAATAGATAGGGCAGTGGTTGGGTCAAAGATGCTCAAGTAAATGGAAGAACAAATGATGAGGATTAAGAAAAATTTGAAAGCTTCCAAGACATGCATAAAATTTATGCTTATAGGAACATAATCCATAGGGGATTTAAAGTGGGTGACCATGTTTTCTTAAAAGTGAAAGAAAATATAAGTTCCCTAAAGCTAAGAAACTGCTCCAAGTTGGCAACCATATTTTGTGGGCCATTTGAAATCCTAGAAAGGATTGGGCCAGATGCATATATTCATTCATTGTCTGCATCCATGACTTTGCATAATCTGTTTCATATTTCATTACTTAAGAAATATATACATGATGATAATCATGTAATTGATTGGAATGTGACTCAGGTGGAGCAGGAAGGTGTATTGCAAGTACATATGGTGCGTATACTGGACCAAAAAAGAAAGCAGCTCTGGAATTGAGCCATAGGGATTGTAAAAGTCTAGTGGACCTAGTATGGTCCCGAGGACGCGACATGGGAGCATGAGGATGCTATGCGGGAAGAATACCCACATCTTTTTGAAGATTTTGAAAATCTTGTTGATGTTGTGTAAGGAAGTTGCACTGAGGACAATGAAAAAATAAGGGGATGGGACTGTGATACCCCAAGTATGAGCCCCAGTTATATTGTTGAATTGTAATTATGTTTATAGGATGGTGAGCCAAGAGTTTATAAGCTAAAGACTTATATGTTTATTAGGCTGGAGAGTCAAGATGCTTAAGGCCATGAGCCTGATTTTGTATATGTAATTATGAAGATAATTAATAAAATATAAACATATCTGTGTGTAGAACGACCATGAAGAAAGCATGATGGGGGACTAAGCTCCACTAGGTAGGGTAAGGGAGGAGGCTAAGTGTCTGGGCCTAGAGGCTAAGCTAGGGGAATTACCTATAAAGGAATAATATGTTATTATTAATTCCTAAAGGCTAAGGTGGACATGTTGAGTGTGGTCCTAAGTCCCTGGAATGGGAACGTATCCTAAATGGAGTGCATGCAACTCCAGGGAGACAGGTGTCGACCTAGGCTGATGCAGTTAAAACCCAAGAATCAAACTGTGTTGGAGGGTCCACTTCTCATTTTCTTCCATTATCCATAGATCTCAAGGATCTCGATGATTGATCAGGGGGCATATCCACACACATATAAGAAATGACCCACGAGGGAAACAAAAAGATGACCTGTGTTATTCTATAAACCTAGTCTATCAGCTCTGCCAAAACGGAGTTTGTACCTTTCCATTTTGGGTTGCAGCCTTCCTTTTTCCTGAGCTGTACTGAATCATTATGGTTGTCCTCATCTTACTGGAACTGATTCGAAGATTGAATGAGGAAACATGTTGTGAGACTTGTGAGAAACTCTCTCCAGGTGAGAGAGTGTGTTGAGGAAGTGAGTTCTCCTAGAAGGACTCTCATAGATTCTATAGAGATCCGAGAATTCTGGTCTGGTATGTTGTTAAAGCCTAAGGAAAGAGAGGTTGACCAGTCGATGGACTGTGTGATAGTGAAGGTGCATACTCCTGGGGTGGGACAGGCATGTGGGGAATGAGATTCTATGAACAGTGGATGTAAGCGGCTCCTGGGAGAGAATCCTTCCTATGAAACTGTGTGACTTCCTTATTGACTTTTCCTAGCCTAGGATTCCCTTTCCTGGTGGATTTTAGTCCTAGTGCAGGGGTGATCTACTGCTGAGAGTGATGAGCAGTGTGTTATAAGTTTGGTAGGTTTGTGTAAGGTCCGCACACAGTTTGTGGTTTTACTCTAGTTAATAGATAAATATAGTTATGTGCTTCATTATATATGTTATGCATGTCTGTGATTCTTGAATATTATCATGTATTTCGTTGTGTGTATGAATTTTTGTTAATTCCATTCGAGTTTGTATGATAGTAGAAAATCTGTGATGTTTGTCTTAAATTCCTTAAATAGGCATGTTATATATTATATATATATATATATATATATATATATATATATGTTCCACAATGGTGTTGCCTGAAAGTGGTGTGGATGGTCAGGTACATTACAAATTGGTATCAGATAATGTCTATGGAAGACAAGGTGTTTGGGTAGCATTGTATGATGGTGGTGTGGATGGTTGGGTATGTTACAAATTGGTATCAGAGCATGTATGTGGAAGACAAGGTGTTTGGGTAGCATTTCTCGACAGTGGTGTGGATGGTTGGGTACGTTACAAATTGGTATCAGAGCATGTATGTGGAAGACAAGGTGTTTGGGTAGCATTTCTCGACAATGGTGTGGATGGTCGGGTACGTTACAGATGTCTTTGGAACAAAATACTAGCCATATTAATTTTAATCATATTGTTAATATAAGAAGAAAGGATGCTCTGAGAGATATTCCCAAAATTTTCAAACCTAAGAATATTGTTTGTAAGTCATGTTAGTTTGGAAAGCAATCAAGATTTCAATTCAAGGAAAGAGAACACTCCACCACTCAACCTCTTGAGTTGATTCATATATAACTATGTGGCCCTAACAGTACACAATCAACTTGAGGTGAAAGATATTTCATTTTTTTCATTGATGACTATACCAAAATGACTTGAATTGGATTGTTGAAGCATAAATTTGAGGCTTTTGAAAATTTCAAAATATTCAAAGAACATGTAGAAAATGAAATAGATTTAAAAATAAAGTTCCTAAGATCAGAAAGAGGAGGATAATTGACATCTTATGAATTCAACAATTTTTGTGAAAAGCATGGAAACAAGAGACAATTTTCTATTTTTAAAACCCCTCAGCAAAATGGAGTAGTGGAAAGGATGAACAAAATAATTTAGGAAATGGCCAAGGCCATGCTTGATGAATGAGAAGTACCTAAAACCTTTTGGGGAGAATCGTTTCAAACTTTTTTTAACATTCTCAATAAATCACAAATAAGAGTAAACAATGATAAAATTCCTTATGAGTTATGGCATGGCATAATGACATCAATAAAAAACTCCAAAGTTTTTGGAAGAAAATGCTACATTAAAATAAATGAAGACAACTTAGGTAAGTTTGATTCTAGAGATGATGAAGGTATCTTGTTAGGATAATCCTCCAAAACTAAAGGACACAAGTGATGCAACAAAAGAATCCAAAAAATAGTTGAAAGTATAGATGTAAAGGTAGATGAGTAACCACCTCATCCAAAGAAACACCAACAACATGATAATTCCTATGATTAACTTGTTAGAAATGATCCATAATAATATGGAATGCACAAGTATCAAGAACAAGAGGATTCCAAGGAATAGGAGAGAACGGAGACATCACAACCAAAGACCCCATCAATGTATGTTAAAAAACATCATTTAGACAATCAAATTCTTGGAAAAAAGGAAGTAGGTGTACAAACCAGAAGAAAACTTGTAAATATATCTAGCTCTGCAAAGTTTACATTTTTTATCCATGTGTGAACCCCAAAACTTTGTGCAAGAAAGTTAGGATGACGATTGTGTCAAAGCCATGAATGCATAACTATACCAAATAGAGAAAAAAAAGACATGAGATCTTGTTTCAAGACAAAATGACAAGAATGTAATTGGAACTAAATGGGTATATAGAAACAACTTAAATGAAGATGGAAAAATAGTTATAAATAAGGCTAGATTGGTATGCAAAGGGTATACTCAAGTTGAAAGAGTGGACTTGGAAGAAACGTTTTCCCTTGTTGCAAGAATTGAAGCTATCGGGACATTTTTTTACTTTTGCATGCTATAGAAAATTCAAAGTCTACCAGATGGATGTCAAATAAACATTTTTGAATGGCGACCTTGAGGAAGAAGTTTGTGTGGAGAAACCAGAAGGTTTTCTTATAACTAAAAAAAAGGATTTTGTCTGTTGATTAAAGAAATCCCTGTATGGTATAAAACAGAGTCCAATATCTTGGTATTATAGAATCAACGGGTATCTGTACTAGCAAGGTTCTGAAAAGGGAACAACTGAAAGCAACTTATACGTCAAAGCTGAAGGTAATGACCTATTAATTATTTTAGTATATGTTGATGATATTATTTTTGGTAGTAAAATTGAACTAGTGGGTGAGAGGTTTGTAGCTACAATGCAACAAGAGTTTGATATGTCCATGTTAGGAGAACTCTCCATCTTTCTTGGTATACAGATACATCAATCGGAAAGAGGAATTTTCATTTCTCAAAGTAAATATCTCAAGGAAATATTGAAGAAGTTTGGCATGGAAAATTGTGCATGAGTAATAACTCCCATGACTACCAGTTTCAAACTCAACAAGGATGATGATGATCCAGAAGTAGATCAAATGATGTACAATTCCATGATAGGAAATTTACTTTATCTCACAACTTCAAGGCCTAACATCATGCAAATTCTTGGTTTGGTAGGCAGGTTTCAATCCAATCCTAAGGAAACTCATGTTCTTGCAGTCAAAAGAATATTTGGTTACTTAAAAGGAGCTATTTATTATGGATTATGGTATCCAAAAAACACAGGCCTCATTCTCAGAGATTATACAAATGTGCATTGGGAAGGATGTATTTATTATAGAAAAATAACTAGTGGAGGTGCATTCTTCCTTGGAAGTTGTTTAGTATCTTGGCTCAGTAAGAAACAAACTTCCATTTCTCTTTCTACATTTGAAGCAGGTTATATAGTTGTAGGATCCTAATGTACGGAAGTATTGTGGATAAAGACCAATCTCAAGGATATTCAAGTTCCTTGTGAACAAATGTTTTCCATCATGTGTGAAAATACAAGTGTTATTAATCTCTCTAAAAATCATGTTCAACACTCTAAAACTAAGAATGTACCCATCAAGTATCACTTTCTCAGAGAGTAGGTTTAGAATCAAGTGGTTCAACTAGAATATGTTCCTTCCAAAGAGAAGATCATATATATATCTTTACTAAGAAATTACCTAGGGACTCTTTTGAGTACCTCGGGGAGAAGTTGGAAGTCCTTACTGCTCCTCATTAATGCACATAACCTTCATGACAGAATGGAGGATGCTAAAAGGAATGTCCAACTTCAGGGGGAGAATCTCAATAAATTGAGAAGAAGGAAATACAACATTCAGATAGGGGGAGTCACTCTCAATATGTCTGTAGTCATTAGGGTATATCCCTTTACTGTTGATGTCAAAGGGGAAGAAAAATAGAGTTGCAACAAGGAGGAGCATACAACAATAGAGATGTGACAAAGAGGAGCATACAACAAGGGGACATGAAGGCTAGAGAAGCACACTCATAGGGGAAGAAACTCAATAATAGAGTTTCATTCAATGACAAAGGGGGATTTTGTTGAGCATATGTTGTGATTGATGTCAACATGGTGCACAAACATTATGGTGCAAAGTTGGCACACAAGTAGAGTTACTGCACATAAGGATTATTTTATGAGCATATGTTGTCATTGATGTCCATGATGGGTGTTATATTTGCACTAAAAACACACTAAAAACCCTCAATTAAATTGTCAACCCATGGAAGTAAACTTAGAGTTGTAGAAAAATATATGCCAAGGTAGAAGGATTGGTAGTAGTATATTCTAAATAAGGAAGTGGCTATCTAAGGGATAATCTATTCAAGAAAAGCTATCTAATGAGCAGACCCTACTAAGAAAATTTAAACTATGTAACCTAAGTACTTTTGAACCAAGGATAGATGGATAGTTGTAGGAAAGCAAATGAAAACCCTACTAAAAAAACTAACTGAATCATGACAATACGAAAAAGAAAACTATTTAAGCATAACAATAAACAAATAGCAATAGAAAACTACTTTAACTAGTCTATTTGAATTCAATTAAACAACTATCCTATGAAAGCAAGTAAATAAACAAAAAACTATACTATCAAAGAAAGAATATTCAAGTAAGCAATTAACCTATTAAAGAAAGTAAATAGATAACTAACCTAGGATAACTTCTACATCAAGTAAACTAATAAAAACTACTGAATAAACAACTAACTAAGCTAAGAGACAAGTGAACTCTATTCTTAGTACAACTATTTCTAATTCATAAAATGAAATCTACTAAATTGAAATCATTATGATAATAGTAGAAATTAACAACTAATCTCTTATGATAAGCAAACTACTGTTTAACCCACCAAAGCAAAAGACTATGTATTCTACAACATCAAGAAAACTATCTATCCTACAATAGCAAAAAAACTATCTTCTAGTCTATGAAAACTCAAATATAGTGTTGATGGTTGTGTGAGTGTCTCCGGTGTCTTATAATATCATGATGACACTTAACAATGAAAAATAATTCAAGAGGAATAATCTCGATATTGACTTCAACAGCAAAGTGAAAAGTGTGAATTAGGCAATCCAGTGAGAACTTAGCCATTATGAAAACAATCATCAATTATGTTGCATATCCATGTGATTATTACTCATGCATTAATCATCAACAGTATAACAAGATTATAAAATTCAATTGCACTCTATACTATGTAAGAAAACTCATAACTAAATTCAATCATTAACTAAAAATTGGAATTGCAACCTAAGTCAACTAATGAGCAAATTAATTAACAACTAGTTAAGAAAAATCTAAATAACAATTGAATAAGAAATCTACAAATGAAAACTAGAACTAATACTATCCATCCATCGAAGCCTTGTTAAAGAAAACATAAATTAAAATTCTGTTCTAAAACTTTGTTTCAAACTCTATTTTGAACTTGATTTTAAAAGCATAAAGAAAATATAATCTAATATTTAATCACACATGGGGTTCGTGTCTAAGCTTGAAAACTTGTTCCTAATAACTACAAAGTCGGTGCATATTGAAAAAATCCTTCATACTAACCTACAAAAGGAAACTAAAAGAGTTAAACTATAAGAACAAATTATATAACAAAGAAATAAAATAGCAATTCATGTACAAGAAATAAAATAAAAGGCATCTATACTATGTTATTCATAAACAAACTCATAGAACAGTTACCAGACTATTAGTGGGCCCCCCAACAAGTCATGGTCACTTCTCAAATGCACACCACAAACTCAACAAAGTGATTTCACCATTAAAACCTAAAAACATATGTTTACACAATTATGGCAAAATGAAAATGGCAAAACAGAGGGAATTGTCTTTTCTCTCTAACACACGACTTCCTGAACTTATTAACTATTGTATGACCGCCATGATGGTATTTATAAGATTTACAGACTAAGAGGTTGACCACTGGAGATTCGAACCTCTTCTAAAAATAGTAAATTACATTAATGATGCCCTAACTACCGAAATGGAGCGAGCCAATAATCACCCAAATTAACAACCCAAACAGAGTTGTCAAGAGTTCAGTAGCTGGAGGGGGAAATCACGAGAAATCACCCATCACTAGTCAACAATACCATAACTGTCGAATCGTCCATCATTTTTGTGCAGGAAAGAGTGACAGATAGAGTGTCATCCTGAGTGTCGGATGGAGTACCGGACTGAGTGCTAGAAGAAAAAACATGCTGCAATTTTTCCCTGTGACACCAAAAATGTGAATTAGATTCATGGAAATATAAAAACATACTTAATTACACTTCAAGATCATCATAAAACATGAATTATGCATACATGGTATGGATCATAGCATTTTGGCACAAAATCCCTTCAAAAACTTCTTCAAAGCATAAAAATGCATATATAGATTCGACAAAAGTATCTAATTAATGCCATAAAATAGATCATATCTCGAGCCCAACATTACCCCCACAGTTACGATTTTTGTAGGTCCCACTGCTAACAAAAGGAAATTACCCCTCATGACTAATCTTGCTGAGGAGGATCAACTTTAGAAGATTCTCCTTCTTTCTGTGAATACTTTTCCTTATGCTTCTTGTGTTGCTTCAGTTGTGCTCTGAGGCTGCGGTTGGATTTGTTCATCTCATCAACTAGCCGTTGAAAGGAGTTTACCTTTTCTTGGAGGATTGCATTATCATGATGAATTTGTGTGTCTATTGCCTTCCTTTCTTCCAACTGTTGGATAAGATGAAAATTATCTTTTTATAGCTTCTTAATAGCTGGGATAGAATCAATGATCTCGAAGGAAGGCTTATACCTTTTGAAATATATGGAGAATCTATCATTCTTAGGATCTAGGGTAGGCATTGGTGAAGTAGGAGTCATAGGGGATTGATAAGGAGAGGTAGGGTCTGACTTTGTCTTTCTTTGTGGCTCTAAAACATCCGCAGAAAATTCCCTAAGTCTCTTATGAGGGCTCTCAAGATCGGAGGACACTTGGATATGGTCCGAAGAAGGAAGGGGTTTTGCATAAGGTTTTTCTCTTGTGCTCCGGGTACTCTTTCGAAAAGGTCCTTTATTAAATTGATTGGCTCCCCTTCTATTTGTGGGAACTAAAGGAAGGTCTTGTTGAATCACTTATTGGAGCTTTTTAGGTGTGGGATCAAGAGAGATTGAAGGCATCGGGGGGTTAACAATAGGCTTCCTTTGATATTACTATTAGTATTTTTACCCGATGAGGAAGTAAGGGTTTCAAAAGGATTCTTGTATTGTTCTAGTAAGGAAATGGTTTGTGCCAAGTGGATTTTTGCCAGTCTTAAATTTCAAGTGAGGCTTTGCAAATTGATAGATAAATTCATCCCATGTTTTCCCCTGTTTCTCTAATTCAGCTAGAACAAGGAGTTTGATTAAGCCGTGGTGAAAGAGGATGATGTGGGGGTTAGTTACATTCTTCCTCACTTGAGAGGACATCTTATCCAAGCTCTTTAGATAGTAGAAGAGAAAATTCAAAGGTTTGTTGAACTGAAAATGAGCTAGCAATCTGAAATGAAAGGCTTTGATAGTGGAATATCTACCTTCGCATGTGATCAACCTAGTGATGATGATGAGAGGGTTAATCAATTCCTCTTTTATCCATTCCTTGGAATATACTTTTTCTTCTATGATGTTTTGGAATTCGGGTTTAAAAACCCTGTTATAACTTGAGTGCAATAGCTAGAGGTTTTTTAACCATCTATCGCCCATTCTTGGAAGCTTTGTGGTTGCAGGAATGGACTCTTCTGAGACCTCAAAGGAAATATACCCCACACACATTTTCCTCCCATCGAAACCAAGGGAAAATTGCATGGAGAGACCATCATCATGGCCCTACTAGTGAGATAAGAATGCCCCCCAGGCCACACACAAAAACACCTCTCTTCACTGTGCAAACTCAGGAATGGCAAAACGATCTGCATAGGAAGAGGGTTCATACCTCTTGGGCATTGTGATGAGGTCAAGTAATAGACAAAGGTGAAATTCACCAAGAGAGGGTGTGATCAAGACAAGGGATGGCACGAATTGAGCACAAGTCGAACGCGATTTGAACATGGGAAGAAATGGCAGAGGATGAGTGCGATTTCTTAACACAGGGCAAGGCAAATTGTAACACACCCACTACGGGAACTAAGATTTTTTTCCTTTTTCTTTCTCCTTCATTATTG
>JASDQU010213710.1:1966-18511 GCA_032191745.1 Picea mariana | reverse complement strand
AGATTTAATGAAGCACTGGTTATTCTAGTTATGTATTAACATCTGAGACTTCTTGGCTTATGAATGTCAGCTTCTTTCCATGTCTTTGTTCATACTATATTAGAACAACTTGGAATTGGAGGATCCAGTCGAGTTGTAGCTGTTATAGGATGATGTATGTTAGATCACTGCAACAGTTGCGTTGTCTCTAATCGGTCTTGTGATTTTCTCAACGCTGGATGACTTGGAATTGGAGGATCCAGTCAAGTCATCCCTTCAATTACCCGAAACTCTAAACCAAGAGGATCTTGCATTTAGAGTTTTTCTTCTGCAAACTGCTGAAAGGCCTATTGCCCGAGGTAGTTTTTCTCACTCCTCTCACCAAGTCTTCCACCTGCTCATTTTACAATCAACCCACTGACTGAAGTTAGATCAAGACCTCCTTTGTTCTTTACATACCAGACTTGGTCCTTCAGCTAGAGTGATTTCGTCTTGGGTCTCTAACCATTTGATCATTCATTAAACTTATCGTGACATAAAACTGATGGGTGTTGGGCTATGCTCCTGTCACAATCCAGGAGTGATTTCTGATGCTAACATTTCTGGCGCCGTTGCCGAGGACGAAGTTGTAAATTTTTCCCGAGATTGAACAACATTGAGTCTCTGATTCTGAAGGTGCATCAGGTATCAGAGGCTTTGAAGTTTTCTGCTGTGCACCTGAAGACTCGATTGTGATGACTCCACTGTGGAAAACCTGCCATGTCAATTTTGGCTTTCAGAGGAAGACACACGCAATCCCATCCAGAGCTGCCTCTAGCTACACCTGAAACTGATCCGGAGGTGGTTTGTAGAAAAGGAAAGGCCTTTTAAGGAGAAGCTTCCACTGTTGAACCAGTTAATTCACCATCTCCTTCTGTAGGAACTCCATTTTCTCCTCTTCAGTTTCTTAACAGACCTTTTTCTGAGGTTTCCCGTTTCCTGAATTTCGGGAGTGTTCTTGCTGAGTTTTCCCCTCCTGGTCTAAGATTGGAGGGAGAAATCCTTGTCACTCCCCTCTCCCCTGAAGCTGTACTTTGGCGTAGAACCAGGACCATAGAATATTTCCCCACTCCTATCTTTACCACTCCTCCTCTTGTTACTATTGCCACTTCTGCACAAAGAGAAGAATTTGCTAACTTAAGCTCGTTAGCCTTCTCCCTAAATCCCCTATTGTTTCCCATTCCACTTAGAGACTCATTCCCAGTATCCCCTTCACAAACTCCTTCTCCTCCAAGTTCTCCTCCACCTAATATTCCTATGGTTGGTGCTAATCCCCCTCTAAATAGAATGGATGCCATAGTCGCTTCATATATGATTCCTTAATCCTACCCCATCCTATGAATCCTCTCCCTGCAGGAGATTACCTAAAGTATATGCCCAAGTTCACTGGCAAAGGGGACATAACTGCGGAAGAGCACTTGACTGCTTTCTACAATTATGCAGACAACCTAAACATTGAAAATGAAGATGTCTGGATGAGAGTCTTTGTCCAAAGCCTGGATGGTGAGGTGAGGAAATGGTTTAGGGGATTGACCCCCGGATCTATTGCTGGAATTGAAGCTCTAGATGGTGCTTTCCTGAGGCAGTGAGGAGATAAGAAGGATTTCATGTATTACATGACAGAGTTCATGTCTTTGAAGAATATGGAAGGAGATTCTATCTCTAACTTCTCCAAAAGATTCAATAAGATGTATAATAAGATTCCTGCTGAGATAAAGCCCTTAGAAGCCTCCCCCAAAATTTCTTATGCTAGTGCATTCAACCCTGATTTTTATCTTCTATTGAGAGAAAGAAGAGCTACCTCCCTAGATCAGATGCAAGATGCGGCCATAGAGGTGGAATCTAATGTATTAGCAGCTGATAGACTGAGAAACAAGACTGATGCAGATAGGAGAAAGGGAAGATCTGAAGCCTCAACTTTTGGCCCCTTGGTGCCTCACCCTCAAGTGGATGAATTGACCAAGTTAGTGAAGTCTCTGTCTGCAGAGATCGAGAGAATGAAGGTGGAGGGGAGGCAAGCATACAAAGGTCCTCAAAATGCTAAAAACAAAGGAGGATCCAGGAGACCAAACAATATTGCTCCCTCGACTATGCAAAGAGACCAGAGGGGAAGAGATAGAGAAGACCAGAAAATTCAGGTCCCTTTTCAAAATAATTTTGTGGCCGATGAGGAAGAAGGGGAAACAGATGGGCTTGATTCTGAAATCCACTTCTTTGGAGATGCTCCTCCTTTTCCTCATCTCATTCAATCAGCGTACAAGGAATCTCTCATGGAAAGTCAACTAAATGAACTTAGCAAAGGAGACAAGGCTAGTAGCAGCCAAGGCAGGTATGACTTGAGGTCCAAGAAAAAGATAGCAGCACCTGAGGTTCCTGAACATTTCCCTAGAATAGAGAAACCTGCTAGTGAATTAGGTGACAAAAACAAAGGTAGGAAGGCTCAACCCCTCCCTACAATAGTCCAGAGTCATGTTCCTGAAGTGAGGGAAATCCCAAAGCTTACATCTTCTTTCAAATTTGAGCATGAAATTCAAAAAATTAGAATCCCTGTGCCCCTCACTGAATTGATTAAACAGGAAGAGTTCAAAAATGATTCTCTAAGCTATTATAGCCTAAAGCCTCATGCTTTCCCACAGACTCCATCAATTTGCAAGATGAAAATCCTGCAGTTATTCTAGGTCCTATTTTAGAAGACATGAATGATTCATCCCCTCCCTTCTACATATCCTTGAATATACATGACAAGGTGCTGCACAAGTGTTTGATGGATTCAGGGGCTTCCCACAACCTTGTGCCCAAAATTTTCATAGAAGAATTAGGACTAGAAGTCACCAGACCCTATCATGACCTCCATTCCTTTGACTCTAGGAAAGTCCAATGTCTAGGAGTCATCAAGGACCTAGTCGTGACCTTGTTTCAATTGCCCATGAAAATTGTGGTCATGGATGTTGTAGTGGCTGATGACCCCCCCAAGTTTGGTATGTTTTTATCAAGATATTGGATAAAAAGACTGGGGGGAACTCTGTAGATGGACCTAACCTATGCTACTATTCTAGTATTTGGAGGGGAACATAGGAGATTATACAAAGAAGCCTAGCTGGCCTATATAATCAGTGATGAAGCCAATCCTACCAACCATCCCATTTTTTCCCTGGACACTGATTTAGGTTCCAGTTTACTACAACTCACTAATTCTTCCGAGCCTCCTCTAAAACTCAGAAAGAAGCCCAACACTTCTCATGAATTTCCTCCCTCCATCACCCCCGTCTGGAAAATGGTTTTCGATGGAGCCTTTTCCAGGGAAGGCGCTGGTGCTTGGGTATTTTTTGTGTCACCCACTCAGGAAACCATATCTCTATCATACAAGCTAGAATTTGAAGCTACCAACAATGTGTAAGAATATGAAGCTCTTATTCTAGGATTAAGAGCTGCAAAAGAAATGAGAATTCAGGAGGTAGCAGTGTTCGGAGATGCAGAATTGGTAGTCCAGTAGATAAAAAACGCTTATCAGGATAAGCATCCTTGACTCAATAGTTACAGAAACGAGGTATGGGACCTAATTGACAGTTTCTTCTCAGCATTTAACATTTCTTTCATCCCAAGAAAGAAGAATACAGTGGCAGATTCCTTGGCTACATCAACAAGCAATTTCAAAGTGCCCTTGCCACCCAAATTCAGATACGATGTGGAAGTAAAATACATGCCCTCCATACCTGACAATGTCAAACATTGGAAGGTTTTCGAGGATGATCTTGAGATAAAAAGATTCTTAGAGACTGTCGAAGAATTTTCAGAGATGCATATTGACCAAGACTCTGTCTCTGAAGAAAATCTTGATGGGGGTAATTTTCTGAATAAGATTGCAGAGCATAACATTGTGCAGCTGCCCAACAATCATATCCCAAGGGGACTGGTTCCTTTGGAAATGATTTTTGATAGAAATGATGTGGCATTAAAAGGGAAAATCTCAGAGGATAACGCTGATACAACTCAGTGCAACATTGGCACTGAGAATGAACCCAAGTTTGTCAAATTGTCCAGAAGTCTGACAAAGGAGCAGGGGGCCGAATACGCTGAACTATTGAGGGAATTTGCTGATGTTTTTTCTTGAACCTATGAATATCTCAAAATATATGACACTTCTATCATTGAGCATAAAATCCCATTGAAAAGGGAGGCAAAGCCATTTAGGTAGAAGCTAAGACATATCAATCCTATGCTACTGCCTATCATGGAGAGGGAAGTGAAGAAGCTGCTACAGGCCCAGATCATCGTGCCACTGAGATATTCAGAGTGAGTGGCCAACTTGGTCCCAGTAAGGAAGAAGAATGGAGAAATCAGACTCTGTGTAGATTTTAGAAACCTGAACGGGAGCTCACGAAAGGACAATTACCCCTTACCCAAAATGGAACATATATTGCAGAGGGTAACAAGAGCGTCCAGGATTTCCATGATCGATGGCTTCTCTGGCTACAATCAAATCTTTGTTCTGCCTGAAGACATGGAAAAGACAACATTTACCACTCCATGGGGCACCTTCATGTATGCTAAAATGCCTTTTGGATTGATGAATGTAGGGGAAACATTTTAACGTGCCATAGACATATCTTTCATTGGGGAAAGGGACAAGTTTGCGGTCATCTATCTAGATGACATAACCGTCTTTTCAAAATCCAATAAAGAACAATGTTGTCACCTCAGGAAGGTTTTCCTGAAATGCAGGAGTTTTGGCATTTCATTGAATCCCAAGAAATCTATGTTCGCCATGAAGGAGGGGAAATTACTGGGCCACATAGTATCAGCAGAAGGAGTCAAGATCGATCCTAGCAAAGTTGAAGCAATACAGGCCTTATCAATCCCAAGATCCAGGAAGGAGGTCCAATCTTTACTTGGTAAGATTAATTTTCTAAGGAGATTTGTTTCTAACTTTGTTGAAGGGGTGAGACTTATAAAAACCATGTTGAGGAAAGGAAATGAAGTGAGGTGGAATTATAAATCGCGAAGTTCCTTCGAGTAGATAAAGAAGGCCTTGAATGAAGCTCCTGTGCTTATCAGTCCTGATTACTCAAAGAATTTTCTTATTTTCTCCTTTGCCTCACCTGACACAGTGGCTGCTGTTTTATTACAAACAAATGAGGCTGGGCTAGAGTAGCCTATTGCCTATTTTAGCAGAGCTCTAAGGGATGTCGAAGTTAGGTATGACATTATGGAGAAGTAGGCCTATGCCCTGGTAAAGTCTCTCAAAGATTTTAAAACCTATGTCCTGCAGTCAAAAATCATTGCCTATGTCCCCTCGACCATTGTTAAAGACATTCTTATTCAACCTGACATAGACAAAAGGCGGAGTAAGTGGATGGCCAAGATCCTTGACTTTGACTTAGAAATAAGGCCTACTAAATTAATCAAAGGTCAATGTTTAGCTAAGATGTTGGCTGAAGCAAACTGCAAAGATTTGGGGGTAGATTTCATCAATGGATGCTCAAAAAATCGGCAGGATCAACTGTCTGACATAGACCCTCAAGCAGAACCCACGTTGGCTCAATGTCCCTGGTATAAGGATGTCATATATTTTCTACAGGAGTTGCGGCCTCTAGATGGCCTGTAAAGAAATGAGGCAAGCGCCTTGAAGCTCAAAGCAATCAGATACTGCCTTGTCAATCAAGTTTTATATTGGAAAGATCCCCTGGGGGTGCTTTTGAAATGTATGAATCCACAAGAGGCTGATAGGATCATGGTTGAATTTCACGATAGCCAATGTGGAGGGCATCATTTCTGGAAAGCCACAGCCTACAAAATCCTCAGGGCTGGATATTACTGGCCCACCATATTCACTGACGTTTATAGGAAGGTCAGAGCCTGTATCAAATGTCAAAGATTTGCAGGAAAACAACAACTCAATTCATTGCCTTTAAAGCATGTGGTTGTTGCAGGACCTTTCCAACAATGGGGCCTAGATTTTATTGGAGAAATTCACCCTACTTCCAGTGGGCAGCACAGATGGATCCTGACTGCTACAGATTTCTTTACTAAGTGGATTGAATAAATCCCCACCAGGAGTGTTTCCCACAAGGTAATCATTGGATTCTTGGAAGACCTCATCACAAGATTCAACTGCCAAAGAAAGATTGTTACTGATAACGCAGCCTCTTTCAGGGCTGAGACGTTAGCCAATTTCTGTGAGCAATTCAGGATCAAACTCATTCATTCCACCTCATACTATCCCTAGGGCAATGGTCTAGCAGAGTCCTCCAACAAAAGCTCGATAAGGATCATCAAAAAACTATTAGAGGACAACAAAAAGGTCTGGCATTCAAAGTTGAAATTTGCTTTATGGACCGATCGAGTGACCATGAAGAGATCTATAGGCATCTCCTCGTCCCAATTAGTCTATGGAGCAGAGGATGTTTTCCCTTCTCAGTTAGCCATTCCTGTAGAAAAATTCCTTCAGGATCATCAAGAAGAGCCTGATGATATGATCAGGAGAATTCATCAACTGGTGGAGGTCCAACAAGCCAGAGAGAAGGTAATGAGCAGAATTCAAGACCATCAGCAAAGGATCAAGCAGGTTTTTGATAAGAAGGCCAAGAAAGAGGATTTCCAGATCGGAGACTTGGTACTAAAATGGGATGCTCCTAAGCAGGATAAGGGAAAGCACGACAAATTTGAGGCCCTGTGGATCGGTCCTTTCAGGATCTTCGAAGTATTTTCAAATAATACCTACAGGTTGCGAGATTTGAAAGATCAAGAAGTTTTCAATGGCCTTGTGAATGGGCATTTCCTGAAAAGATTTTTCTCTTGAGCCGCACATGGCTTTTCTGCAATTGTAAATATTGTTTTTATTTTTTGTCTTTAATCTTCAAATAATGACTGCATAGCCCAACAACAAGGCACTGAAGGTACAAAATGAGTCCTTAGAGTATCACAGGGACGACTCTATCCCCCATGGAGCCTAATGTTAACAACAATTTTTGTCTTGTGTACAAGAGTACCTAGGTCTGCAGGTTGCACGAGGAGCGCCCAAGCACAGCACAAAAAAATCTCATTTCAGGCTACACATCAAGCGAGCGGGCCAAGTTTTGTTGTCGACGGTCGAGATCCATCTATAGAGAAGAATCGACGGTCATCGAAATTTCTGGGCTATCAAGTTGCTCGAGATATAGCACAAGAGATAACACCTATATTTCAAGATAAAGTCTGGGCTGTCTGATCCAGTTGGGGCAGGTGGTAGCCAATCAAAATTATGGGGATCGACATTTCGGGAGACAGGGGATCTCCCATCCACTGTAGCTGAAATCGTCAAAATGCGAAATGCCAAAGGCACCTTTGAAGATGAGCCCATGGTCCTAGTGCCAAGTCACGTCAAGTGAGATTGGGAATGGAGGTAGCCCCCCTTTTAATGACAAAGCCATATTAGTCGTTCATCTGAAGGGCACACGATGCACATCCGTTCTTTTGCAGTTTGGTCAATCGAGAATTTGAGATAGAAGTGCATCATGAACCCCAGTACAAGAAATCCCGAAAGGATCAGGACCATTCATCAAAAGGACATGCGGCAGAAGATCTAGTCACGTCAGCATTTCAGTATTTGAGAGTTCAAAAGGTGAGGGGTTTCTCGTCAATTCAAATCTCGAAACCCCAAGACCCGAAACGCCGAAATCACCCAGAGGATAAAGAGCAGGGTCACAACCCGTGGTCACTTGGGGAAATAGAAAAAGATGTACAAAGGGGGCCAAAGGTGCCGATTTGAGCTTTAGAAGGGGGGCACCATGTTCTTCAGGTGATGATTTGACTTGATCTCGATCCTAATACCTACTTGGAATGAATGAAGAAGAGAGGGGGCGGTTGAAACCTCGCCTCACTCATTAATTGCAAGGTATGGAGGTTTCGGCAGGAAGTCCGTCCACGGTAGTCCTCTGTACTGGTTTTTTCCACAGAAGCCATGCCGAGTCCTCGACTCACCAGGGAGGTTTTCACATGCTAATTCATCATTTAAGGGTTCGAATACCCCTTAGCACGAGCCATGCAGAGTTCATATGGCGTATGACGAAGGAGTACAGGCCAGATTTGATTGAAGAGACGCCCCATCCTAAAAGTCTAAGACGCCTCTGTTGGGCAAATGTTTGGGAGTATATGTACTTAGTTTTGAGATTTTTTGAGGCATCAATGGTTGAGCAAGGCTCCTGATTGTAAAAGATTTAATGAAGCACTGGTTATTCTAGTTATGTATTAACATCTGAGACTTCTTGGCTTATGAATGTCAGCTTCTTTCCATGTCTTTGTTCATACTATATTAGAACAACTTGGAATTGGAGGATCCAGTCGAGTTGTAGCTGTTATAGGATGATGTATGTTAGATCACTGCAACAACTGCGTTGTCTCTAATCGGTCTTGTGATTTTCTCAACGCTGGATGACTTGGAATTGGAGGATTCAGTCAAGTCATCCCTTCAATTACCCGAAACTCTAAACCAAGAGGATCTTGCATTTAGAGTTTTTCTTCTGCAAACTGCTGAAAGGCCTATTGCCTGAGGTAGTTTTTATCACTCCTCTCACCAAGTCTTCCACCTGCTCATTTTACAATCAACCCACTGACTGAAGTTAGATCAAGACCTCCTTTGTTCTTTACATACCAGACCTGGTCCCTGAGCTAGAGTGATTCCATCCTAGGTCTCTAACCATTTGATCGTTCATTAAACTTATCATGACATAAAACTGATGGGCGTTGGGCTCTACTCCTGTCGCAATCCAGGGGTGACTTCTGACGCTAACATTTCTGGCGCTGTTGCCGGGGACGAAGTTGAAATTTTTTACCAGGATTCAACGACATTGAGCCTCTGATTCTGAAGGTGCATCAGGTATCAGAGCCTTTGAAGATTTCTACTGTGCACTTGGCGACTCCATTGTGATGACTCCACTATGGCGAACCTGCCGTGTTAATTGTGGCTTTTAAAGGAAGACACACACGGTCACATCCACAACTGCCTCTAGTTACACCTGAAACTGATCTGGAGGTGTTTCTCAGAAAAGGAAAGGCCTCTGAAGGAGAAGCTTCCACCGCTGAACCAGGTAATCCACCATCTCCTTCTATTGGAACTCCATTTTTTCCTCCTCAATTTCTTAACAGACCTTTTTCTGAGGTTTCCCGTTTCCTGAATTTCAGGAGTGTTCCTGCTGAGTTTCCCCCTCTTGGTCTGGGATTGGAGGGAGAAATCCTTGTCACTCCCCTCTCCCCTAAAGCTGTACTTTGGCATAGACCCAGGACCATAGAAGATTGCCCCACTCCTATCTTTACCACTCCTCCTCTTGTTACTGTTGCCACTTTTGCACAAAGAGAAGCATCTGCTAACTTAAGCCCATTAGCCTTCTCCCTAAATCCCCTATTGTTTCCCATTCCACTTAGAGACTCATTCTCAGTAGCCTCTTCATGAACTCCTTCTCCTCCAAGTTCTCCTCCACCTAATATTCCTATTGTTGGTGCTAATCCCCCTCTAAATAGAATGGATGCCATAGTTGCTGCCAGATATGCTCCCTTAATCCTACCCCATCCTATGAATCCTCTCCCTGCTGGAGATTACCTGAAGTATATGCCCAAGTTCACTGGTGAAGGGGACATAACTATGGAAGAGCACCTGGCTGCTTTCTACAATTATGAAGACAACTTGAACATTGAAAATGAAGATGTCTGGATGAGAGTCTTCGTCCAGAGCCTGGATGGTGAGGTGAGGAAATGGTTTAGGGGATTGGTCCCCAGATCTATTTCTGAAATTAAAGCTCTAGATGGTGCTTTCCTGAGGCAGTGGGGAGATAAGAAGGATTTCATGTATTACATGACAGAGTTCGGGTCTTTGAAGAAGATGGAAGGAGACTCTGTTTCTGACTTTTCCAAAAGATTCAATAAGATGTATAATAAGATTCCTGCTGAGATAAATCCCTCAGAAGCCTCCACCAAAATTTCTTATGGTAGTGCATTCGACCCTGATTTTTGTCTTCTATTGAGAGAAAGAAGAGCTACCTCTCTATCTCAGATGCAAGATGCGGCCATAGAGGTGGAATCTAATGTATTAGCAGCTGATAGGCTGAGAAACAAGACTGATGCAGATAGGAGAAAGGGAAGATCTGAAGCCTCAACTTCTGGCCCCTCGATGCCTCACCCTCAAGTGGATGAACTGACCAAGATTGTGTAGTCTCTGTCTGCAGAGATGGTGAGAATGAAGGTGGAGGGGAGGCAAGCATACAAAGGTCCTCAAAATGCTGAAAAAAAAGGAGGATTTAGGAGGCCAAACCATATTTATCCCCCAACTATGCAAAGAGACCAGAGGGGAAGAGATAGAGAAGACTAGAAAATTCAGGCCCCTCTTCAAAATAATTTTGTGGTCGATGAGGAAGAAGGGGAAATAGATGGGATTGATCCTAAAATCCAGTGCTTCGGAGATGCTCCTCCTTTTCCTCATCTCACTCAATCAACATACGAGGAATCTCTCGTGGACAGTCAACCAAATGAACTTATCAAGGGAGACAAGGCTAGTAGTAGCCAAGGCAGGTATAACCTGAGGTCCAAGAAAAAGATATCAGCACCTGAGGTTCCTGAACAGTTCCCTAGAATAGAGAAACCTGCTAGTGAAGTAGGTGACAACAACAAAGGTAGGAAGGCTCAACCCCTCCCTCCAATGGTCCAGAGTCATGTTCCTGAAGTGAGGGAAATCCTGAAGCTTACATCTTCTTTCAACTTTGAACATGAAATTCAAAAAATTAGAATCCCTGTGCCCCTCACCGAATTGATTAAACAAGAAGAGTTCAAAAAACGCTTCTTTGAGCTATTACAACTTAAATCCTCATGCTTTCCCATAGAATCCATCAATTTGCAAAATGAAAAGCCTGTAATTATTCTAGGTCCTATGGTAGAAGACAGGAATGATTCAGCCCCTCCGTTCTACACATCCTTGAATATACATGACAAGGTGCTGCACAAGTGTTTGATGGATTCAGGGGCTTCCCACAACCTCATGCCCAAAATTGTCATGGAAGAATTAGGACTAGAAGTCACCAGACCCTATCATGACCTCTATTCCTTTGACTCTAGGAAAGTCCAATGTCTAGGAGTCATCAAGGACCTGGTCGTGACCTTATTTCAATTGCCCATGAAAAGTGTGGTCGTGGATGTTGTAGTGGCTGATGTCCCCCCCAAGTTTGGTATGTTGTTATCAAGATCTTGGATAAAAAGACCAAGGGGAACTCTATAGATGGACCTAACCTATGCTACTATTCCAGTATTTGGAGGGGAACATAGGAGATTATACAGAGAAGCCCAGTTGTCCTATATAATCAGTGATGAAGCCAATCCTACCAACCATCCCATTTTTTCCTTGGACACTGATTTAGGTTCCATTTTACTAAAACTCACTAATGCTCCCGAGCCTCCTCTAAAACTCAGAAAGCAGCCCACCACTTCTCATGAATTTCCTCCCTCCATCACTCCCATCTGAAAAATGTTTTTCAATGGAGCCTTTTTTCACAGAAGGTGTTGGTGCTGGGGTATTTTTTGTGTCACCCACTCAGGAAAACATATCTCTGTCATACAAGCTAGAATTTGAAGCTACCAACAATGTGTTAGAATATGAAGCTCTTATTCTAGTATTAAGAGCTGCAAAGGAAATGAGAATTCAGGAGGTAGCAGTGTTCGGAGATGCAAGATTGGTAGTCCAACAAACCAGAAACGCTTACCAGGCTAAGCATCCTCGAATCAGGAGTTACAAAAACGAGGTATGGGACCTAATTGACAGTTTCTTCTCGGCATTTAACATATATTTCATCCCAAGAGAGAAGAATACAGTGGCAGATTCCTTGGCTACATCAAAAAACAATTTCAAAGTGCCCTTGCCACCCAAATTCAGATACAATGTGGAAGTAAAATACAGGCCCTCCATACCTGACAATGTCAAACATTTGAAGGTGTTCGAGGATGATCTTGAGATCAAAATATTCTTAGAGACTGTCGAAGAATTTTCAGAGATGCATATTGACCAAGACTCTGTCTCTGAAGAAAAGCTTGATGAGGGTAATTTTCTGAATAAGATTGAAGAGCGTAACATTGTGCAGCTGCCCAACAATCATATCCCAAGGGGTCTGGTTCCTTTGGAAAGGATTTTTCATAGAAATGATGTGGCATTAAAAGGGAAAATCTCAGAGGATGATGCTGATACAACACAGTGCAACATTGGCACTGAGAATGAACCCAACTTTGTCAAATTGTCCAGAAGTCTGACAAAGGAGAAGAGGGCCGAATACGCTGAACTATTGAGGGAATTTGCTGATGTTTTTGCATGGACCTATGAAGATCTCAAAACATATGACACTTCTATCATTGAGCATAAAATCCCATTGAAAAGGGAGGCAAATCCATTTAGGCAGAAGCTAAGATAGATCAATCCTATGTTGTTGCCTATCATGGAGAGGGAAGTGAAGAAGCTGCTACAGGTCTCGATCATCGTGCCATTGAGATATTCAGAGTGGGTGGCCAACTTGGTCCCAGTAAGGAAGAAGAATGGAGAAATCAGACTCTGTGTATATTTTAGAAACCTGAACAGGAGCTCACGAAAGGACAATTACCCCTTACCCAAAATGGAACATATATTACAGAGGGTAACAGGAGCGTCTAGGATTTCTATGATCGATGGCTTCTCTAGCTACAATCAAATCTCTGTTCTACCTGAAGACAGGGAAAATACAATATTTACCACTCCATGGGGTACCTTCATGTATGCTAAAATGCCTTTTGGATTGATGAATGCAGGGGCAACGTTTCAACGTGCCATGGACATAGATTTCATTGGGGAAAGGGACAAGTTTGTGGTCATCTATCTGGATGACATAACCGTCTTTTCAAAATCCGATAAAAAACACTGTTGTCACCTCAGGAAGGTTTTCCTGAAATGCAGGANAATCCCAAGAAATCTCTGTTCTCCATGAAGGAGGGAAAATTACTGGGCCACATAGTATCAGCAGAAGGAGTCAAGATCGATCCTAGCAGAGTTGAAGCAATACAGGCCTTATCAATCCCAAGATCCAGGAAGGAGTTCCAATCTTTCCTTGGTAAGATTAATTTTCTAAGGAGATTTGTTTCTAACTTTGCTGAAGGGGTGAGACTTATAACAACCATGTTGAGGAAAGGAAATGAAGTGAGGTGGACTTCTGAATCACGAAGTTCCTTTGAGCAGATAAAGAAGGCCTTGATTGAATATCCTGTGCTTATCGGTCCTGATTACTCAAAGGATTTCCTTATTTTCTCCTTTGCCTCACCTGACACAGTGGCTGTTGTTTTATTACAGACAAACGGGGCCAAGCTAGAGCATCCTATTACCTATTTTAGCAGAGCTCTAAGGGATGCCGAAGTCAGGTACAACATTATGGAGAAGCAGGCCTATGCCCTGGTAAAGGCTCTCAAAGCTTTTAGAACCTATGTTCTCCAATAAAAAATCATTTCCTATGTCCCCTCGGCCACTGTTAAAGACATTATTATTCATCCTAACATAGACAGAAGGAGGAGTAAGTGGATGGCCAAGATCCTTGAGTTTGACTTAGAAATAAGGCCTAACAAATTAATCAAAGGTCAAGGTTTAGCTAAGTTGTTGTCTAAAGCAAATTGCAAAGCTTTGGGGGTAGATTTCATCAATGGATGCTCAGAAGATCAGCAGGATCAACTGTTTGATATGGACCCTCAAGCAGAACTCCCGTTGGCTCGATGTCCCTAGTATAAGGATGTCATATATTTTCTGCAGGAGTTGTGGCCTCCAAATGGCCTGGAAAGAAACAAGGCAAGATCTTTGAAGATCAAAGCAATCAGATACTTCCTTGTCGATCAAGTTTTATATTGAAAAGATCCCCTGGGGGTGCTTTTGAAATGTATGAATCCACAAGAGGCTGATAAGATCATGGTTGAATTTCATGATAGCCAATGTGGAGGGCATCATTTCTGGAAAGCCATAGCCTACAAAATCCTCAGGGATAGATACTACTGGCCCACCGTATTCATTGACGTCTGTAGGAAGGTCAGAGCCTGTATCAAATGTCAAATATTTGCAGGAAAACAACAGATCAAGTCATTGCCTTTAAAGCCTGTGGTTGTTGCAGGACCTTTCCAGCAATGAGGCCTAGATTTTATTGGAGAAATTCACCCTACTTCCAGTGGGAAGCACAGATGGATCCTGACTGCTACAGATTTCTTTACTAAGTGGATTGAAGCAATCCCCACCAGGAGTGTTTCCAACAAGATAATCATTGGATTCCTGGAAGACCTCATCACAAGATTCAGCTGCCAAAGAAAGATTGTTACTGATAACGCAACCTCTTTCAGGGCTGAACCGTTAGCCAAGTTTTGTGAGCAATTCGGGATCAAAATCATTCATTCCACCTCATACTATCCCCAGGGCAATGGTCTAGCAGAGTCCTCCAACAAAATCCTGATAAGGATAATCAAAAAACTATTGGAGGACAACAAAAAGGCCTAGCATTCAAAGTTGAAATTTTCTCTATGGACCGATCGAGTGACCACGAAGAGATCTATAGGCATCTCCCCGTTCCAATTAGTCTATGGAGCAGATGTTGTTTTCCCTTCTCAGTTAGCCATTCTTGTAGAAAAATTCCTTCAGGGTCATCAAGAAGAGCCTGATGATATGATCAAGAGAATTCATCAACTGGTGGAGGTCTAGCAGGCTAGAGAGCAGGTAATGAGCAGAATTTAGGACCATCAATAGAGGATCAAGCAGGTTTTTGATAAGAAGGCCAAGAAAGAGGATTTCCAGATCGGAGACCATCCCGTGAAATGCGAACTAAGAACAAGGATTACTTAGCAAATGCTAAGCTGATTCCGAGCATCCTACCTGCCTATCTACCACCTCTGAGCGGTGCAATAAACTGAGACAGTGTGCCCAGAGACTTTGAATACGCGTTGGTCATTGCGTACCTTTGGAAAGAGGTGCACGCAGCTTGTGTTGACCAGGATAAGATTGCAGCATTGAAGTTTAGAGACTTCAACCTCGGCAATAGGAAGGTTTACAACATGCTTGCCCTGCATAAGTATTTGATGAGAACCAAAGGAAAGAACTCAAAGATTACCCCTCAGTCATGGACCCAAAACCTCGCGTAGTCCACCCTACTGAATGTTATGAAGATTCCACACTTCGGACGACACCAGGAGGTGAACGCATGCGTCAAATTACTACTATCTTTCTATCATGGAGGTTATTTGTGGTTGAACCTCCACATCACAGTTGATCCAACATTGATCAATCAGATCATAGGGCTAAGCATGCAAGGCTCCAACCCACATGATTTCTACCTCAGAAATACCGCGGATTGAGATCTCGCCTAGAGGATAAAGAATACTTACGAAGATGTAGAGAAGGGAATGTGAGGCTACAAGTTAGCATATATCTAGAGCGGCGCAGTGTGCCTAGCTTATCAACTGATCGCAGGGAAATTAGTTCACAAGAACCGACCCACCCAAGTAACTGAATTTGTAGTCAACCTCACAGGAAAGTGTGCAGAGGGCCTAGACATGAATTGGGCGAAGTACTTGGTGAACCAGTTAGAACGGGATTGCAGGGAAGTGCATGACCAAGGATATGAGTTCCACTTCAGTTGGCTTCTCATCTTAATCACGTTCATCGCATGGGAGATGCTGGAAGGTGTGACCTTCCTGGACATCGAGCCCTTTGAACCACTGGCCGTGAAGTTCAGTATGCTATGGTACTCCAACGATGTGAACAAGCAGTGGAAATTAAATGTTGTCTCCCACACTTACTACAACCAACTGAAGACTGCTATCCAGTCTGAGCCTTGTATAACCCTGAACACACTCCACAGGTTTAGGCCATTGATGAAATTCAGCACAGACCACCATTTCTTCTATATCATAGCACACACTGATGAGGATAAACAACAGCTATAGTCATACTACAAGTTGATGGAGGATGACTTGGAAGAGATTACCAAGGAATGGCCGGTGGACCTCCTTGTTCCAGCGAATGCTATTGGTGGTCGACTCGAATAGTAGTCTACATTTTTATCTCTTCATTGTAAATGTTTGATAACCGATTGGAATTGCTATAAGAAATTCCAATTCATATTTGGTGTGTTCTCAATTTTGTTGTTATGGTTAGATTGAATAACAATTTATTTCCCCTATACATAGTATCTCCACTATTGAACTACTTAAGTAATGGAGCACATCTCTCTATCATAGCTTCAAAAGTTGTGGATTGCGTCATTGAATGTCTCTAAGTAAAACACAATGGAATGGCATTGTTGTGTTAGAAAAATACCTATCCCATACTCATATGCATAATCTTCTATATCAAAAGGATGAGCAACATATAGTAGTGTAAGCATAGGTGTAGTGCATAGCTTCAACATCTTCACTTCTTCAAAAACATGTTGTTGCACCTTGGTCTAGATGATGAAGCCTTGTTTCCTCAAATTACCTCTTAATATTAACACCGTAGGGTTGAACTAGTGAAGGAAAAAGAGGTGA
>JASDQU010213709.1:4630-18454 GCA_032191745.1 Picea mariana | reverse complement strand
TACCATGGGAACTCCTCAAAATGCAAGACGAGGCCTGCGAGGCAGCCAAAGCACCATGCTTGAGCCAAAATATGTTTGGGACTCATTCTCATTTGCATTGGGTGTTCCCGAGGTTCCAAAGGGAAACTCCTACTTTTATGCTGAAACGATGGTATCGCCCCATGCAGAGGATGAAGTGAAAGAGGTTATGTCGGAAGGGCACAAGTTGGAAGTTACGCTTCCTCAACAACAAATATCATGGAGGAGAGGAAGGCCTAGGAAGAATAAGGAAGTAGGAGAGGAAAGCCAAATCCCAATTGAGTCGTGTGCACGATCATCCGCTGAGGAGCTCCTTAAGCGTGCTATTAGACTAGAACCTATCGAAACCATAAGTCGAGGAAGTGGGGGACGAACGAGGGGGACAAAAACTTCAAGTTATAGCATTCGGGAACCAAGTCAGCAGCTGGAGCAGACACAACTTGCCATAGCTGAACTCTACTAGGAAAATAGAGAGCTACGACAACAGTTGGTGATGAAGACCCTTGAGGCGTCAACATCTCAAGGGCATGAAGGAAATGCAACCTGGCTCAAGAGGCAGCTTTGGGAGGCACAAGATATGATCTTGCAGTTGCACGAGGTGCAAAGAGTGTCAGAAGAACAAAAGATGAATGCATCTCAAGGAGCGCGAAGCAGCGGGGAGTAAAGTCCACGTGGAGAAGAGGCATGATCGATGATCTCCCCTTTTTCTTTTGTACTCTTAGACTCGGTGCAAAAATTTGATAATTTTCCTTTTGTTTATAAAAAATTTCGCATTCTCAATGTAATAGGGATGGTTGGATGAAAGGTGTAGGTAACGTCTACTGTATGTAACCTAAACCTGAAATAAATCTAATATATAAAGTCTCAAAATTTTGATGAAAGAATTATGTTCACAATAATCAAATGCATTTTTCCTTTTCTTCTTTGTGTGTTAACCTATTGAGTTCTTTGTTTAAACTTCTAGCTAGCACCGACTTTGTGGGAATTGTTTCTCTGATTTTTTTTGGTAATCTTTCCACAAAACCTCCGACGTCGATTGATTTTTTCGTACGGTACCGACGTGGTGAACTGGATTGAGACACGTGGCAATGGAGACCAGTGACTTACTCATGAGTAACCGTAGGAGTCAGAACTTTCTTTCAGTTGCACATTCTTAAACTAATCCTGGGAATCACCAATGCTGAAAAGATATCGAGGGTCAACGATTGGGGGTAAACGTTTAGTACTGTCGAAGAACTCATCGCGATTTGATTTTCCCCGACTCCGATGAGCCCATCGGGTATTGGCTATCGGTGATAACATTTCTTTCTTTTAAGCATTTTACTTGTTTCACCTTTTGTCAATGATGAAAGGGACCAGTCATCGATGATCTCCATCTATGATACTTGTCACAAAACAAACTTCTCTTTCACCAATACCGATAAATATTGGTGTTCGGTGACTGAGGTTGATTTTATGCGTGATCCTTTTATACACCTTAATCCTTTTCGATGCTGAATTTTGAAGCTCGTCAGGTGAACCGTTTTGGCTATCTGGTTCCTTACTTAGATGATAGTATTTAAGTTATGGTTTTTAACATGTTCAAGCAAACTTTAAAGACTTTAAATCAGAAACAAAACATAAGCAAGCGCAACAATTTCCATAATGAAACCGAATCAGATAATTCAAAAGATCAAGTGGTACCCAAAAAGTAAAATTCTGACATAGATGTTTTAGGGTGTGTTGAGTGCTCAACAGGAACCTATATGGATTATCGATTGAAGATCCTTTCATTCACATGTTCTCATTGTGTGAAGCCTCAAAATACTCGTTAATTCTCCAAGTATAGGTCTTTAACCAAGAACAAAGCACTAGCCTTGAGCAAAGAGTTCTTTGCTCGATGGGATAGTACTTAATCAAAATCCTTAATTTTATTTATATCTTTTGCTTGGTAGTTGTGTTTCACATTTCTCATAAACCTAGGAATGGTGAACCTTTCCTTCAATCCTTTGAGAATGGGTTGATCATACCATAATGAACTAGGGAACCAAATAAAGACTCTTTGCTTGACACTCAAAATTAGTATAATTTGTCAAGTTTTTTGCTAACTCTTTGTTTTTAACTTGAATGATTTGAATAATGGATGAACATCATGAACTCCTCACCATCCTCTTCTTCCATTATCCCAAAACAAGAAGTAATATGAGACTAGCTCCAATGGAAACTAAAACCTAAAATGATTGGTGCAATTCCTAGAACTAACAATGCCTTCACCTTAGGAACAGTAACCCCCCAATGGGGTGCTAAGAATTCCAAGCTCTTTAGAGTTTATACATGCACTAATAAAATGAATTTATCAAGTAGTGCAAGGGAAAAAAAAGAAAGTTCTTGAATGTCATTGAACTTAATTTTGAGATGTGTTGATCGTGTATCCATGACAGGGGAAAACACTAAGCATATTCAATGCAGATACTTTACTAGTTATCCAAAAACTCCTAAGGTCAATTAAATGAATGAAAATTTGAAAAAATGTATGCACCATTGTACTCAAATCTATTTCAAAATTGATTGTTCATGGGTATAGTCATTACTTAGTTTTCTCATAAAACAAGACTGTATTCATAGATTCGAAAAACAGGAAAGTAACATTGTGCATATGAAGAAAGGTAAAAGAGTATATACAAACCTACCCTAATATATACAAACAAAATCACTTCAGACTACTAAAATAAAAGTTTTATATGTTTCTCGTGTACAAGAAATTTTATTTTCTCACCATTCAGATCAATGCTTAGAAAGAAAGTATTCATCAATCACTTGGTCAATTAAAGGAGTGGGGAAGTTATCTTTCGGACAAGATTGATTGAGAGCACAAAAGATAGTGCAAACATGGATGGTTCCATGCTTTTTGTTAATGGTAATAGAATTAGATGCCCAAGATGTATATGCGATTAAGTAGATAAAAATGGTTGTGCAAATTTTAACATTTTTTGTTTTAATTGTTGGGGATTTTGTGCAATATATAGACCATTGTTTCTATCAAATAGGTGATGCATCCAATCATGTGTCAATGTGATGGTAAAAAATATGCAGATCTAGGCCGAGCATTTCAAAATATGATCAAGCAAAAACATCACGAAACTCTTGGAAGAGTGATGGTTGTAGAATTTTTGGGAATGTTGCATTCCTTGAAAGAACCTAGGGTAGGAACAAGAGTTTTGAATAAATCTATGTACCCATGGGGGATTAAATCCTTGGCTTCGATGGTATACTAGTTTGAATGGGTGAAAGTGTCTCAAGGAAGAAAGTAAGAACGATGGTGTAAATCATATCAAGGATAGTTGGGGGTATTCATGGCCTCTATATTGTCTTCATCAAAGTGGAAGGTGTGGATGAGTAGAAGGTGAGGTAACAAGGAAGATGATCATGGTGGGAAAAGGAAGGGATGGGTTACAATTCTAATTAGTATCAACACCATGCAATGACCCTTAACCCTCAAGTTGAGAGTCCAAACCCAATGTAGTGGCCCTTAAGCCTTAAATTGAATCACAAACAAGACATAACCTTAAATTCCAAAATAAAATCTTAAATTAAAAAATCCCAAATGCATTCACACCCTAAACAATACAAGAATATAGAGAAGAACCCTTAATGTAGGGTAACACCATCAAATACTCCTTATGGAAGGAATCACTCCACAAGCCATGCTTTCTATAATACAATAACATCCAACCTACCTCAATACAATGATATTCATGTGTATATATACTTTCTCATGAGTGATTCTAGGGGTCTATTCCAGCTATCCTTCATTGTTATATTATTTCCTCTAACTACCTAGTGGGCCTATTCCATCTGCCCCCCTCCTTCTACTCCTTTTTGGATTTATATTGAAATTATATCTTCAATGCCTTGTAGCCTGGTTTCTTTCAATTATTTTGAAATGAATAAGTTAGATGAGCCTCCATGTTTCACTCTCTTGATTATGACTCAGTTTCATTCATTTTGGCTTCTTTCTATGTTTCCTTTTAATAGATTTTCAACTTGCTTACTTTTCAATTTTTTCTCCAAATTCCAAATCAACCCCATTCTTCCATTGAATTTTCCCTGATTCACAAATTAGGTCGCTTCCTCAACTATTATTTTCTTTCAGTTTTGAGCTTCTTCTTTTTTTATTTAATTTGATTTCCCTTTATTTTTTATTGAGGTTTATTTTCCATTAAATCCAAGTCCTTCAGTTTGAACTCTTTGATCTCTCTTTTTTCCCTTATCTTTCTTTGTTCAAACTTTTCCCCCTCTAATTTTCAAGTCGGAATTGACTGTCAATTCAAGCCCCTTTTCATTTTGCTCATGTTCTCCTTCTCCAAGTTTGAACTCATGCCCAACCTCAAAATCGGGCCCCTTTTCTTCTTCATTCAAGTGCTCATTTCATTTTCAAATTTGAATTCTACTTATTGTTCAAATTTTCATCCCAATCTCTAGATTGAACCCGATTTCCAGGTTGTGCCCTTCCCTCCCTTTCAATAATCAAACTTCTTCCTGATTTTCCAATCAGAATTCTTCTTACCTTCAAACTTTCCTTCCCCTCGATCCTCAAATCAATCCCGACTTCAAAATCAGTCCCCAGCCTTACCTAATTTTGTTGAAATCTATCCCAATTTATAGATTGGGTCCAAATCTCCAAAATGGGCTCTCCTATCAACATTCGAACTATTCAAAATTTTGGTCTTTTTTTAGAATGATTTTTATCATATTACCTCCTCTTATAACTTTAGGTTGAACCTTTTTTGGTCCTGATCATGCCCTCCCATCATCAAGGATCCTGAACTCCTGGTACAATTTGGTGATCGATCCCATTCTCCAAATCGGCCTTCCCCATTGTACATTAGCGAGAAGGAGTCCCAATTTTCAAATAAGATTCCCTTGCCACCAACATTTTGTTTTCTTCTTTGATATTTTTTGAGCCTCCTTGCAACCTTCAAACTCTTTCTCCTGAACGAGAAGTATTTATTTCAAAAATATTTAGAGTTTGATTGTAATCAACCCGCTTTCAAATTTGTAGAACCTCCTTTCCACTAAATGCTCATAACTCATCCTGATTAGGTAATCCTACCAATCCTCAATTTGGACCTCCTCTTCTCAATATTTGTTTGAACTATGGATTATTTTTCCTAATTCCATAAGATCACTAATTACCAAATTGGGGCCTCCCACATCAAATGCTGGTGAAAAGGTTTGCCGATTATCAAATCATCCCTCTATTTAAACCCTTTTCACTTGATTTTTATTTTTTTATTTTTGAATCCAATACCTTATGGCATGATTATTTATCAACAACCTGAACAACCACCTTTTCAATCTTTAGTAATAAGAATAATTTTGGAAATACCAGTTAAAGTACTTCAAGCATAAAACGTCTCATGGTTTGATTAGTAGACATGCTAAACTAGTGGATTGTTTCCCTTAGTAACACTCAAGGCCACAAAACAATGTAGAAATGTTACAGTTCAAACATTTAGGGGTATTGTTCATCATAGTTTACAGTATCAATCATCCTACATACAATTTTTTTTTTCCAATTCAAATATGCATTAATAAATCACATTCAAAAGATGTAGATAATTCACCCAGTGCAATAGCATGCACCTCGAGTCGAGGTTGTGTTGAGTATAGAACACACCCTAAAATTTTAAAATTTTGGGTACCACTTTTCTTTGATTTCGCAAGTAATTTTTATCATTTCACGTAGTTTAGTAAGCATCATTATCTTGGATAAAACCCAAAAAATATCTGTATTTGTCTATGTCCCAAGGCTTAATTTTAACTAAAAAAGGTTTGTATTAGCGAAGTTAAACTACTTCCATTGCTAGGGTAAAAGTTATTTTTTGCATTGATATGAAATTTTTGAACCATCGATATGAAAGTTTATTCGGGTGCCAATGGTAAAGTTAAATCACCAATGAAAGTTTTTGGAAGTGCCAATGAAAAGGGTAAGTTTTTGGATGATCCATATTATTTTGAGGACATGATGAAAAAAATATAGCAGAGATATAACAAGGAGATATGCAGAGATATTGAAAGGAACACAGTAATACAGTAAAACTCAGATTCTATTAATGACTATCTGGAATACAAAAGACTGTAAACTGCAAAGCACACAAGCTAGCTAGAATAGTGGTAGCTTATCTATGAAGAGAGATATGTCAACTACGCTCATTCACAAGAAGTTGATTAAAATGAGGCTCCAAAGGCATTTTTAACATAAATCATAGATGAGAAAACCCTAACCTTGGAAGATGAAATGTCAAAAGGTTCATGACCCCCGATGGAGGTAGTTGATACGTCAACTTCCCAAGGGCACAACTTTTGCATGTGATCTTCGATTGGGGTGCTTAGTACCCCATCAGAAAGGTCTAGACAAGGAGTACACATTTTGGATGGCCTAATACATACCAATAGGGTTTTATGGGGCATTTTCAAGTTAAAAAATGTCATTTAGGGCCTCAAAATGGCCTTGGAAGTTTGGGACCCAAAACATTGTAGAAAAACTGCCAAGATGGAAACTATAATTTGAGCTAGTGGAATAGGTGGGCCACCACGGATGTCCACCTGGATCATTCCTCCCCCCTTAGGAAGAAATGTTATCCATTGTGTCAATTTCCTCCATCATATGGGGAAACTTCTGCTGAAGCCGACTCCTGGTGAGCCAAATTCCCTGATGAAGAAACTACCCTACTTTGACAACCTGACATAGTTGGAGGTTCTACTGGCAGGTGTCCTTTGTATTGGTTTCCATGATTCGATAAAATTTCACATTTTCAATGCAGTCAGGATTGAGTTATGTAGGGGCCAAGTGCTCGACCACATCCGAAGTGTCCAGCAGATGTGGAAAATATGGTCGAGGCAGTTCCACATTAAATACCAGGTGCAAGCCAATGATATGAGAAATAATTAATTCAAAATAATTCTCACCAATGACCTTGGTTATGGTGTAAGACCTATATCAGAATGGGAATATCTTTTGATGGGATCCTTTGGGGCGGTCTTTCTATAAATGCAACCATAACTTATGTCCCACTGAAACTTGTGTGGTACCTGATGTTGATTGTGGTGTTTCTTGTACTTGGAATTGGATTTCTACAAAATATCATGAAATTGTTGTTGGATGTGCTAGATTCACTCAAAAAATTTGGTTGCTTGATATTCCTTGGTCTAAGCATGGGAGGACTCTTCCTATGCAATGGCAATGGGTTGATCTATGTCAATGAGTGCTAATGGTTGGAACCCCAAGAACGCATGAAAATGGTCATGGCCAATATAGTTGTGGAGGGATTTGTTGTAGCTATGTTGAACATAAGGAAGAATTTCATCCCATGTGAGTGGATGTTTGGAATTTTGCATCCTTGGGATATGGAAAATCATCCTGTTGACTAACTATGTTTTTCCATTAGTCTATGGGTGGAAGGAAGTCAATTTAGTCAACTTGGTATCCATCATCGACCATAGGATGGACCAAAACATGCTCAGGAACCTGCTATATTGATATGAGATAATGGTTCATGGGTGCCCAAAATGAACCCAAGCATGTTCAAAGAATAAATTAGCAGTGACTTTGGTTGTGATTCTCTTCTTGAAAGGTGCCAAAACTACCATCTTAGAGAATTGATCAACGACCATGAAGACACAGTCATTCCCATGCTTGGTTGAAGGTAGGCCAGACATGTAATCCATGGAGATGGACTGCCAAGGACTATCTGGAGTAGGAAGAGGGGTGTATATCCCTTGTTTCTTGATGTCAGGCTTGGAAATGGCATAGGAAATGCAGGATTTGATGTACTTGTAGACATGTTTTTGAAGCTTTGGCCAACAAAAATGCTTTTGTAGTACTTACAATGTTTTGTCTACACCAAAATTTCTTGTTTCCCAGCTATAATGAGATTCCCAGACCAACTTTGCATGCTCATTTGAAGAAACACGTAGATGGCTTAGATGGAATAACAATCCGTCTTGGAGATGAAAGTATGGAACTTTTTTTCTTGCACTCAATGTCTGATACGAAGCAACAAAGTCAGAGTCATTATTGTATAATTGTGGCCACCCGGAGGTCTCATGTCCACAAGAGGTAGAAACTGTGGTTAGCACCACAATCGAGGGTCGACTGAGGTAATTTGTGACACGGTTGGTGCTACCCTTTTTATACTTGATGTTCAAGTGGATTTATTACAGGTACGTGGAACACTTATGATGGTGGCCATTCTCTAACTTTTCTTGTGTTTGCATGAATTGCAAAGGCCTGTGATCAGTGTGGATGATTGTTTCCTTCCCCAGGATGTAGTGCTTCCACTTTCAACATGCCTACACAATGGAGTACATATATTTTTCATAGGTGGGGTATATGTGAACAACATTAGATAGTGTTTCACTTTGATAGGATACTGGATTCCCATGTTGAGTGAGGACTACATTGATAGCATAATCTAAAGCATATGTCTCAATCTCAAATGGTTGTTGCAAGTATGGAAAAATAAGGACTGTTGTTGAGTAGAGGTGGAGTTTCAAATCCTTTAATGTTTTTTGTTGGGATGCAGCCCATACAAACTTGGACTTCTCTCCACCCTTGGTCACCTATATTAGGGCCCAAGTGATATGAGAGAACCCCAAAAAAAACCGATGGTATAAGTTGGAAAGGCCTAAGAAGCTGTGAAGCTCGGTAATTATCTTCAGGGCCAAACAATAGTGGATGAATTGGATCTTGTATGGATCCACATGCACAACCTACTCATCCATGATGTATCCCAAATATTTCTCTATCAACACCTAGTAGTAGCCTGACTTCATATCAATTTTACTGAAAAACTTGTCTCCCTTAAGTTGATCGAGAAGATTACCAATTCGAGGGATCGGGTACAGATTCTTGAGTGTGATCTTGTTAAAGGATTTGTAATCAATACCAAGTTTCCATGTCCCATACTTCTTATATACCATAAAAATTGGGCTCCCACAAGGTGAGGATATTTGTTTGATGTGGCCTTTCAAAATTATCTCTTGGATATGGAATTTGATTTCTTCATTTTCCATAACAGAACACTTGTACACAGGGCCATTAGGTAGAGGAGCATCGGGTGTTAAATCAATTGAGTTATTTTCCTGACAGTGCACATGCACCCTAGTAGGAAAGGAAAAGATGTATTTGCACTCTTCTAGTATCCTTTCCACCTGTTGCTACTGTGTAGAGAGACCCCATTCAGAGGTTTCTAGTGACCTTCCGTCCACCTTCTAACTAAACCATAAAGAGGACAAATCTCCCAGTACCCTGTAGAGTTTATCTCCCAAAGTAGTAATGACACTACAGGGCCTAGATTCATAAACATCATGATGATTCCACATATATGATTTTCCTAATAAAACATCACAAAATTCAAGGGAGAAAACATCACACAATACCTCATCTTTGAAGGGTTTGATGTCGTAGTGCAGGCGACTTTGTTGGCTGACGTAGATGTCTCGTCCCTGGCTGAGGAAACCGATGGTGTATGGTTGCGGATGCAGCATCATTTTTAGGATCAACCTCTTGAAAACCTCTGTTGATATTAGGTTCTTATGGCTACTGCTGTCAACAATGAAATGGAGTGGGTTCCCCTTCACCCACATATATGAGTGAAAGAGGCGCTCCCCTTCTTTAGGATCCTCTGGTTCCTCTCAATAGAATTTTATGGTAGTGATGGTGACACCAGGTTCTACGTCAATGATCTGTTTCCCCTTGTCCAGTTCTGAATCAGAGTCTGAGTCATCATCTGACCCTAATCCTTTTGTCTCAATCGATAATGATTGTTTGGAGTGACATTCATCGGTGTTGTGAAAAGGAATTTTGTGAAACTCGCACCACTTTCCAGTTTCCTTCCTTGAATTCCCATTACCCTTCTTTGTTGGTTTCTTGGATTGGTTGTCTTGGGACTAGATATCATTGCGTTGTCCTTTTCCCTGGGAGTTAGGGCCACCCTTACCATACTTCGGTTGTTGCGGATTTGTAGACCAAAACTCCCACTTGTTCTAATTCTTAGAACTAGATACATCTCAAATTCTTTGATACCCATCTTGGTGCACAAGATATGAAAGTTATTTGTGAAATCTAGCACTATTTGGCCTCTATCATAATGCAGTGTGGTCTATCTCATGTACCGATCATCATAGTTTCCAATTGGGTAATATTGTTCCTTGGGGGAATCAACAAAATCCTCCCAAGTGGGTCCTACCCCAAATATTGTAGACTCATCCTTGACATGTTGCTCACAGTAAGTCTCCCACAAATATATGACACGGGGAAGGGCCTTAAGGAGCACGAAAGTGATTTTTTCATTGTTGGAAAATTTTTGGACAGAGGACAGAGAAATAACCCTTTAGTAGAAATAACCATTTTCCAAAAGCGTTGACGTCTATATGGCATTCAAATAAGGAAATATCAAATTTAACTTGTACCTTAAAGGTGTCACACCTTAGAAAATATTTTTGGTTGAAGGCTTCTCTATTGTTTTCGGTAGTCGTCGAAGGATCTGGGAAAAATTATCCGTCATCTCGTTCCTCTGTTGCGTGAGGGCTTCCTTGAGAAATAGTTTGATAGGATATCCTACTCCATCGTCCCTCTTTTCTTCTTCCATCGAAGGTTTCTATGGTGGGTAAGATAGTTTTTCCTCAAGAGAAAAAATCTCGATACCCAACTCTCTATACCCTGACCTTGTTGGGAACATGCACTAAGAACGATAAGGAGTAGACTGCTCTTATACCACTGATCCAAATTATTTTGAGAATGACACAAAGACAAAAATACAGTAGAGATATAACAAGGAGATACACAAATATATTTCAAGGAACACAGTAATACAATAAAACTCAGATTCTATTAATGACTGTCTAGAATACAAAAGACTGTAAAATTCAAAGCACACAAGCTAGCTAGAATGGTGGTAGCTTATCTCTAAAGAGAGATGTGTCGGTTATGATCAATCGCAAGAAGATTATTACAATGAGGCTACAAAGGAATTTTTACCATAAATCATAGATGAGAAAACCCTAAACATCCAAAACCATAACCCTGAAATATGAAATGCCAAAAGGTTTGTGGGCCCCAATGGGGCCGATAGTTGATGCGTCAACTTCCTGAGGGTGCAAATTTTTCATAAAATATCCATTTGGGGCACTTGGTACCCCTTTGGAAAGGTCTAGACGATGAGTACAGATTCCAGACAACCCAATACATCCAAACAAGGATTAATTGAGTGATGCCAAGTCAAAAAAACATCATTTAGGGCCTCAAAACGACCCCGAAAGTTTGGGACCCGAAAACTTGTAGAAAAAATGCCAAGATGGAAACTTTAATTTGAGCCAGTGGAATAGGTGGGAGGAAATCTATGTCCACCTGGATCATTGGAACCGCTGATGAAAGATATTTTTTGTGTCAATGGAAAATTTATTTCACTCGTTGATGAAAGAATGTTATTATGAGTGCCAACAAGGAAATTTGAACGTGTCAATATGAAATTTTTTAAACACAATTATATAAAATTTATTTGGGGTTCCAATACAAAGAATATCATTTCACCAACAAGTGAACATCGGCCAACTTTTTAATTTTTGCATTTCAATGAAAATGAAAGTTATTTTTCACACTGATAATAAGTTTTATTGCATGTCCAAAGTTTCTCTCACCACTGATAAAAACCAATCGACATACCTATTGTGCACAATTCTCAAGGTAGGTATGATTGCTCAATCACATTCACTTTGAAATCATTGTCTGAAAAAACTTTTCTAAAAGGAAAGTGTTGAGAAATCATCGAAGAAGTAAATCTATTGGTCATTAATTTGTTGATTTGGTAGTTAGGATGTCCAACTGGCATTTAATTTTGTGGATTAGGTGAAGCCAATCAGGTTTCAAAGATATTTTGTCATCATAGAACCAATATTTGGTCCATTTTGTATACAATTCGAATATGTCATCTGATTGAACCATTTTGAGTATGAATTTAGGTTATATTTTGTGAAATTCAAGTGTTGTTTATAGAATTCACTTCATGTAAGAGCTTGGTTTGAGCGCTAGAGTTATTATTGCCAGTGTTATCAATTGTGTGTGGTAATATTGTTTTGTTTTTCATGTCCCAATATGTAGAAGATAGATTTGTGAGCCAAGGTGGATTGTGGTCATTAGTTCCCCTAATTCAATTTCTTATTTTTCTCATTTTCTTAGCACATGTAAGTTACTAGAATTGAAGTTTTAAATAATTCTATGCATTTTAGATGATGAATTTGGAATGAAGTAATGTTTCAGAATCTTCTTTTCAATGATACAACTACTAATTCTAAATTCATCTAAGATTTTTTTTATTTAGCAAAACTTCCATTAAACCTTTATTAATCTAAAAAATTGTTCATCGTGTTTATGGATACAATTGTTTTCTTTATGTTGGTTTGAATTGATTATGGTGCATGAAACATGCCACCAAGAATAACCCCTATGTTAACTACAACTAAATCTCCAAAGGAAAAATCTAATGAAATAGGGGAGGGTTCCTGAAAGAATCCAATAGAGATTGAGGATCCAGTAGAAGAACCTATTCTTCTAATTCAGTTTCCTGTACTCAAGGAGTATCTACCACAACCAATATTCAAAGACATTAAAGCAAGCATAGGAACTTAAATCCATTTTCTAGGGTGGAATGATTTCTATTTGAAGTTAAGGAAATAATAATATCAAGAGGTGATACCTCATAATGATCCTTTGGTTAGGGAAATTGATGAAAATGTATTCATGAATATCATAAAATCTTGTTTTCACTTTGTTGTTGTGAAAGCACTAGTCTTCCCTTATTCTGAGGCCATTGAGTGGATTATAGACCACACTATTCAAACAATAGTATGGTTGTAGATGAGAAGGGTGAATGTGTGGGTTCATTCCCAGCTGAGAATTTGAGAGGTGTTTTATGTTTCCAAAACCTGAACTCATGCTAGTTACTCCTTTTGTGAATGAGTTTTATGACAAAAATGATGTGTAAAATATTTTAGCAAGTTGTTGGAGGGAATATAAAAGGTTCTTCCATTAAAAAATTGGTTGGTATGCTATCATAAATTTGAGAGAGCCTTACATGTGTCTTATGGAACTATTGTGTCAATTGTATGGAGAGATAAATTTCTATCAGTTCACAAATTCATGAGTACTGTTATTGTAGGATTTGTACTTGTGAAAATGCCACCACAAGTCCCCCAAATCTTGCATAACTATGGAAGAACCTACCACTGTCACCTTAGTGAGGACTTCCCTCATTTTAGTGATGAAAGAGTTCGACCACAAGGGAGGCTTCCCTAGTGATCTAAAGGGATCAAAATAGAAAGTATAGTATCCAAGCTTACCACCCGTCTCTTCATCACCAAAATAATGGTCTAGGTCAAGGAAGTGGAAGAGGTGTGAATTTGTTTGAGTACCTGCCTAGAACAAGAACAATTTACAACATATATATAATCATTTCCAAGTATAAACATGCAATTAGTACCTCTTTAAGACACTACACAGGATAAGTTGCAATGGTTGTTATAAATTGGTAATAGTAAACAAATATATGACAACAACAAATGATTTATAACAACAACAATAATTAATGCTCAAAAATGCAACAATTGACCATGAAAACTTAGCATATATTCACTAGAATAATATCCAATTGTTTAGGGAAATTTATGAATAAGTTAGGCCACCAATGTATGAGTGTATGCAACAAACAAATAGAATTTATATGTTTGTAGAAAACTTTTTATAACAACAACAAGCAATTCAATGAG
>JASDQU010213708.1:0-11994 GCA_032191745.1 Picea mariana | reverse complement strand
ATGCCACCTTGGAATCATGCCATTTGATGTATCACTGCCACATTTATCTTAGCATTACCATACTTATAACCACTTTTGACATGATCTTTTTGGTCATCATGGACATAGTTTCTAGCACAACTCCATTGTCTTTGATTTTATGTGCTATGTTATAGTTGAGTTTAAATGTTCCACATAAGATTAGTGGAATTTAAATGTACAAAAAAAAAGTGTAACATTTTCATAAGCATTGAACTTTAAAATGTTAAAGAAAATGAAAGAATAAATTGTTAGAATAATTATAAAAAAAAAAAACACTCCAAAATATTATATGAAAAATAAAAGCTGCATGTAGTATATTCCATATCTTTATTTAATGAATATTTTTTCTGTGTATAATAATTAATTTAAAAAAATAATTGATTTAACCTCCCAAAAAAAATTTGGAACTACATATTATATTCAGTAATTTCCTAATATACTGTATATTAAGATATATCTATGATGATATATTTGATACTAATATAATTGATCGTTTATATTTAACTAAAACAAAGCCAGAAATTAGACCAATATTTTCTAAATTTAAGTCACTACAAAAAAATGTAAACTACAAAAAAAACCTTCGAAAAATGCTTGTTGTAGCATATCTCAACTTCTTGTTTGTTCCTAAAAATGAAAATATGCAATGGAAAACATTTTTCAAAGCATAAAACTAGCACGGATATAAACACTACAATGCATTACTAGTTAGACAAAACTATTTAAAACTACAAAACTAAATTAAAAAAAATGTCTCAACTTCTTGTTTGTTCCTAAAAATGAAAATATGCAATGGAAAACATTTTTCAAAGCATAAAACTAGCACGGATATAAACACTACAATGCATTACTAGTTAGACAAAACTATTTAAAACTACAAAACTAAATTAAAAAAAAAATGTCTAAATAATAACATGTTATATTTCCCTAAAAATTATGTAGCTTGATTCTCAACTTTCCTCCCATACAATTCATACAATTCTAACCTCGGATGCCTTTGCTTTTGCTCTAACCTAAAATATTTTAGAAAATGGAATCCAAATGACAACTTTGCAACTATCTAAAAAAATCACCTAGCATTCATTAGAGTATGAACGTTGAAAACGTTCAGGGGACAACTTATTAGAATAGTTTCAAGCTTTGGTATGATTGTTAACATATCCAGATTTTGCAAAACATTTGTAACAACCAATTTTTAAATATATATATATATATATATATATATATATATATATATATATATATATATATATATATATATATATATATATTCAATACAATATTGAACATTTTAATAATAAAAAAAAACAAATATTTCCAAACCATCTTAATCATACAAACCAATTAAAAATATCTAAAAAAAAATTTCTATACATTTCCAAATGCATAATGCATATAAGGGAAGTTTATAAAGTCAAAGTTAAACCCTAACTCATACACACAATAAGCAAACACAATGTATACTCCATAGATTAACATTTAATTTAAAATCCTGTATTGTAATTTTAATGAACTTATTAAAAAATATATGTGATCACTTATATAACTTTATTAATTAGAATCATATTATGACAAATACATACATTTTTATGTATGAAACAATGCTATTTGTAATTTCAATGAACTTATTGAAAGATGATATGTGATCATTAACTTTATTAGTTAGAATTATATTATTACAAATACATACATTTTTATCTATGAAACAATGCTTTTTGATATGTTAAATAATAGATGTTACTCTTTGACATCTTCAATGTTCATCTTCGTATAACTTGGAAAACAAATGAAAACTTTAATATTCTACAAGTTAGAGTTTGAAAAAAAACATGTGCGCACCATAGCCACTAACTTAAAGTGGTTGATATAATAACACATTACATGTTTCTAGTCATAGAATAAGGAGGGTGTAAATCAAAAGTAACCTTTTAATTTTTAAATTTGATTCAGTGATTTCTATCTCTGTTATAATTTTTCTCAAAATTTACATAAAATTATCATTATGAAGGCAATATATAAAAAAATATGTCCCCAGGGTGTAGAACAGTCGGTGATGGAGTGTATTGTTAAGGCACTTTGTTATGTGAAGTTACTGGTTCGAAACCCTCGACTAGCCTTGTGTGTCACGTGAGGGGTCGCGTTGGCATGCCTGGAGGTTATAGTGGTAGCAGTCAGATAACACGACCATGTGTCACGCGAGTACGTGCCCGACTAGTTGTTGATTCCACCAGTACAAAAAAACATGCAAATAAAAATGTTTGTGATGAGCCCATACTGGAAAAAGTTTCTTAAAACATTGAAAAAGAGGGCTTTCTAAAATTAAATGGAGCAAAATTTACTTTAGTCATGTATATTATTGGAGATTGATATATATGTGGTGGCACAATATGGTATGACTTGTATGCTTGAAAGTTACTCTATCTTTCCAATTCAATGACTTGTGCAAAAGACTTTGTAGCTTCTCTATCACCAAATCCCATGTTCCTTTCTTCTGCAACATCATAAAACTAGATTACAAGGCCTTCCTTGCAATGCAATTGATAAGAGATCTTAAAAATCAAAATTGAAGAAACTTACCCAATCATTTAACATTTGGCACTTATGAATGGGTTTGTAGGAAGCGCTTTAAAGGGAGGGAAAATAGAAAAAATGAACCACTAACCATAAAAGCCCACATTAAATATCACCATAAGGGAGAATGCCAACCATCAAATGGCCAAAGGATTGACCACATAGGGCCAAGCTCCAAACATCATTAAAGGATTATATTGAAATAAAGGTCTGCATTAATCTTTGTAATAGGTTCCAACATAGGACAATATGGGTTGTAGGCATGAAGCTTGTGTCATGACAAAATACATTAAATATGTTTGTAAATCTTCCATGCAATCAAAAAATTAAATCTATAGGCGACCAACAATTTAAACCTACCATTAACAATCCAAAGAAGATTATTAGTAATGAGCAATCACATGAAAATATCTTCGGAATTTGAAACTCTGGAATTTTATATTTTTCTAATTATTAGTTATACTTTACAAATGTTCATTTCGTTCTACCCTTGGGACAAAACTACCACTAGAAACGCTAAAAATGTTGCACATAAAGCTCAAGCTTCTCATTTTGATATTGCTTATATTTTCATCTATCAAGCTTGCCTTCTCTTAATCAAATAGGCATCTCCAATTCAGAGTACTCATCGAAGTAAGATAATTTGGAGGACTGTTTGGTCATTTCTCGTAGATGAGCTCTTCTATGAAAGGAGAATTCTATGTATCTTTCTCTAACAATGCTTTCTATACATGTTGATAAACCTTATAAAATGTAGGGATTTTGGCTAAGATGATATTTGAATTGGCAACAAAAAGTCAACCAAATGCTTGGATCTCCATGAGAGTTGCCTCTTCTATCCACAATCCCTTAAAAGATAACCATTCCCATCATAGAATATTCGCAGTGAGCCACGACACCCCAAATTGGGGAATTAACTTCCCACTATCATTAGAGAGACAAAGAAGGTTTACCGACATTAGACGTTTATTATTCTTGAGCCTCTTTATGTCTATTGCCACAATTTTCCTAGAATAGCTTCCATTCAAATGGATTCAAATAGTTCCTATAATGGGACCATTTCTCCACATCCTAATAATATCCCCTAGACCTTGCATCCAATTCTTCTTCCTCACGTCTGAGATGCCTTTTTCAAAACCCAAAAGTAGTCTTTCTTGAGCAATCGAAAATAAGTGTCCATGTATACATAAATAGAGTTGTAACTTTCCTCCTCCTTAACATTGGAGATCTCCTTGAAACTACTTCTCAAACCAATCTCTTCCATTGGGCCATCTGTAATTTTTGGGACCAACAACATTTTATTCCGTAGAGTATTATCTTTTAGTTACAGAAACTACATTTCATTCTTAAGCTATGAACCAACATAAAAGCAACTAACAATGACAATCAATGTGTTTTTTTAGCAAGGTGTTCTACCAGACATATCAAGAACTCCTTCACTAGAAAAGTTGTTGTGGTTGACTTCAATATCTCTACACCATACTCTTTCATAGCGGAATGCAATAGAGTTGTATCATAGAAAAGTTTATTAAATTGATTCAACCCTTCACGAAGATCTATAAAGGACCTTATGAGGGTGCCTTGTGCATAAGTAAGGCAATGAAGAAATACGTCAGTTCTTATCAAATTCATAGAAAATTTACGAGGGTACTTTTCAATTCAAACGAGTCTTTGTCATGGCATATACGTAAATAATTAATATTTTAGAGGTCGTCATAAAATCGTGAGATTATAGAAAACTTTTAAATATTTTCTATATAAAAAATATTTAAAAGTTTTCTATATTTATTATATATAGAAAATACAAAAAGTTGTTAAAACATAACGACACTTACACGTGGCCAACAGTTAATGTTGATATCAATATTTGTTGTAAAAGTCAAAAACAAAATTAACAAAGCGCCCACCGTGGGGCTCGAACCCACGACCACAAGGTTAAGAGCCTTGCGCTCTACCAACTGAGCTAGACGGGCTTTTTGTACTTTAAAATGTGCAATTTTAATAAATAGCTATACTTGAATGTCACATGAGATTAAGTGACACAAGATGAATTTTGAAGACGATAAAACCATTAGAAAAAAATACTTTAACTCAGTGTTTGGAAAATTATTTTGAAGACGATAAAACAGTTAAAAAATACTTTATTTCAATGTTTGAAAAACAAAGTTTTCCGACCTGCCGGATTCGAACCAGCGACCTAAGGATGTCATCAGGATTTTGTATCCAACTACAGTCCTCCGCTCTACCAACTGAGCTAAGGTCGGAAGTCGAAAAAGGTGTCTGTCAAATTAAATAATCTGTAAAAACCACTATGGATCATCTCCAACAATTCAACATGCACGGAAATTAAAGCTACACAGCCATAGAAGATGGATCATCCCCAAAATCCTGTACTCTTCCTCTTTTCCATCGAACATTATTTGTAACAGTAATTAAAATCAGATTACGCTAAACATTCAAGGTTCCAAACTTATTCCTTGTTCTTTACAAGTTTGTTTTATGTCTCTACCTGTGTGTGAAGGGTGAATATTTTGTACTTGTACAGTCTGGTCTACTGATAGAATTCACTTTTCCTGCTGCCTATATTGTGCCAATGTGAATATGTTTGTGTGTTTGGGATTTCTTCTATGAAACTTGTATATTTTATGGTAAAAATTCAATCTCAGTGAAAAAAGAAATATCAATGTTGGCTTATAGGGTAAGTAAATGAAAGTGAGGTATTTCTATTCACCCATTAATGTTTAAGTGTCTAACTATATGTGGCAAAAAAGAAATATCAATGTTGGCTTATAGGCTAAGTAAATGAAAGTGAGGTATTTCTATTCACCCATTAATGTTTAAGTGTCTAACTATATGTGTGTTTGTGTGCCTTTATGTTTGCAAAGATTAGGGGTGATATAGTGGAATATATATTATCACTCAGGGCCTCTTAGTTGAAGAGCAATTTCTATAGCATAAGAGGACATTTATATCCATTAAATATGATGATGATGATGATGATGATGATGATGATGATGTTTAACATCCACTGAGATCAATTGGTCTATCATACCTTAAGAAGGTAAGTGATTACTTCGATTTCTTTAAAATTGTATTTCTATGCTCAAAAAGCATTGAGAGAAACGTTCCAATATCACTATAGTTTTGATGACTTAGGAGGTTAGGAAGGTTTGTATTGTGGTGAATATTTTTAAATTGGGATCTAATATGAGTATATGCAGGGCAATCTAAGAGGAAGTGATTTTCATCTTCTACCTGCTTAGTGTCACAAAGATCACAAATTCTTTCATCCCATGGTGTTTTGAGAGTTGTCCAACGCCTGATTTCACTATGTAGCTTGTGAGAGTTTGTTCTTGTTTTAACAATGCTGATTTTCTTCTTTGCACTTCTTAGAACTGAAAGACAATTTTGATCTTCTAAATTAGGGTTGACCACCTCCTTGTAGTATCTTAATTTCCTTTTATCCACTAATTCTTTATCACACCACATATTCTCCTTAAATTTAGAAGTGATAATATTTGTAATATTATCAATATTATGCACGATGGCTTCTTCTTGTATTCCCCAATGATTTAGCCAAGATTAGGCATCTTTATGCCATCCTCAATTCAACCGCTGGTGGTTTTGGCTAGAGTTTGAAACAATTTTTGGGATCCTCTTGTCATCCATGTTGTTTATCTTGTTCTTATACGCTAGGTAACTAATCATAGCAATGATCTCAATGGGGGGAAGACTTGCTTCTACGAGGAGGATAAAATAGCATGTATTTCCCTTAATTTTGAGATTATAAGTTATAAAATTATTTTGGATATGTTCTACCTTTTTCAAGGATTCTCTAGATATACTGCAACCCCAAACTTCACATCCATATAAGATAACCGGAGTGACGAGAGTGTGAAAGAGGAGTTTTTTTTTCTTCCCAAAGCCAAAGGCTTATTGATTTACAATTGTTTTTGAGCCCATAATAAGCTTTCCACCCTCAATTTATCATTTTTTCAATGTTATAGTTCCAATTGAGCTTGTGGTGGATATTGATTCCAAGATATTTTTATGAAGGTGCTTCCTCCAAGAAATTGTTGTCATAAACAAAAGTATCATAGGTGATTCTTTTGGATTTAATTATCATAACCTTTGTTTTTTCAGTGTTCGCAGTCATGCCCATGCTAGAGCAGAACTCCTTGAGGATTATTAGTTGTTTACCTAGGTAATAGAGACTCTTCGCCATAAGAACAATATCATCAACATAAAGTAGGAGGATAATGACTATACAAGTGAGAATTGAGCCAACATAGCCTGCATCCTCCAAACAATCTTCTAACTTATCAATATAGATGCCGAAAATGGTAGGGGATAGGGGACAACCTTGCTTGATTCCTATATTATAGTCAATTTCTTCTAACCATCCCTTAGTGTTCCTAAACTTGGCAATAACTTTCTCATATAGCCTTACTGTGGCAACTCTTAACTCGAAAGAGACTTTAAGCTCTTCTAACCTATTCCAGAGGTTAGTCATGGGCACAATGTCAAAAGATTTTCTAAATTCAACAAAACAATAAACAAGATTAGTTGTATCATTGCAACACTCCTCTGCAATGATCCTAAATGTAACAATGTGCTACAATGGATTGGTGGCCTCTAAACCCAGCATGTTCTCTAGCTCTTTTTCCATGGCTTTCTAGCCATGTACCAATATCTTTTTCCAAAATACTTCTGTATAGATTAGCTAAAATGGTGTTAATCGTAATGATCCTATAATTAGAGGGATTGCTTTTATCCCCACTTTTAAAAATGCAAGCAATGAGGCTTTGAGTCCAAGGTTTTGGGAAGCCTTGTTGGATAGCTAAATTGAAGAGCTTATGTATGTGAGAGATGATGATAGGTCCTCCAATTTTTAATATTTCAGCTTGGTAACCTTCGATGTCCTTAGCTTTTTCTTTTGAGAGTCGCTTAACCCCAAACTTAATGTCTTCTATAGAAAACACTTCATCCTTTGTAGAGTCGTTTGGCAGGTTGTCCATGACATTAGGGGATTCATACATATTTTTAAGGTATAAATTATAGTCCTTCATGGGAATCTTATTATTTTCGTTAGTTTTACAAGTTAGAATTTGCCTCCAAAATTTCTTACAATCTATCTTAAATAGGTGCAAAAGCTTCTCTTGCTTTTTATTTATATAGTCTTTTTCTTCCATTTAATTAAGGTTTTGTATCTATTTATCTTATCAGATTTTAAAGATGCATTAGAAGCATCCCTAATGGATTTTCTAGCAATTTTACACTCATTATCATACCAAGGATTAGTTGTATTGTTTTTATTTTTACGTAGCACTTCAATAGAGAAATTGTTAATTGAAGTAGAGAGGGTTGTTGTAAAATTTTTGATAATCATCTTCAATATTGTTCTTATACCATATGAGTTTTAAAGCATTTCTTAAGTCTTTTAAAAATATATTGAATTTATATTTGTCAAAAATTAAGTGCCTTTGGTTGTCAGAGTGCTCCTCAATGGATCTGATCCGAGATCTTTTCATAGAAGTGACTTATAAAGAATTGTATTAAATGAGCATAAATTAAAGTGCACCATTAAATAATGAAAATCTCAATAATGAAGAGACACAAACATCAAATCTGAACACAAAAACTTGATAACGAAGTTCGTCCCTGGTGGACTACGTCTCCGAGTCTTGCTCTAAATGGGTAGACCTTTTCATTAACTCGGCAAAAGAATTTGGAAAAATACAAAAGTATACCTCATTCTGGAATTAAGTTGCATAAGCTTTGCTCAGATCAGAAAACAAACAACACCGTTGAATTCATGGCGTCGAATTACCCAAAAATATATGTCTCCATGCCTCAATCTGACTCTGGAACTCTCAGGCCCAAGATAAATTTTGTCTCAGTTTCCATGCCTTGCAACCTGCAATTAACTCTCCTAACATTCAAGGTTGAAGAGTGGTATCTTGTAACAGGAACCTCACTACTCAATATAAAATTAGGAGGAAATCTCATGCCAAAGCCTTCTATAAAGGGTGTGTCTCAGTGACTTCATGACAATGGGTTGTTTCCTAAAATTATGATAGAGTGCATAATGCATACCACCTCACTTACCTAATTCCCTATGTATCCATGGTTGGAGTATATAAAAGGCACCTGATGCCTCCAATAATCAAGATAGGATATAAGAAAGAAGTGATCAATCTAGTATAACTAGGCAAGGGCCTCGAATAAGTCTTGTAAACTTTGTGACTGACCGCCTCTTGGAGAAAGCGAGTCAAACATCTCTAGTTCGAAGAGTGGAAAAAGTGGCAAGAAACCCTCCTAAATCTCAATATAAACACTAAAATTTCACCCACATTTTTTAATATATGAGATGACTAGGAATGAAGTGCTCCTCTATCTCAACCCCCTATATATGAAAAAGTTGACATATCCTATCCATTTGTGGAATGTGATGATCAAACTCAACACGTATTTAATGGGAACATACCCTCAACTAGCCAAGTGGGATATTGAGTCTATGTAACTTGTGATATTGAATGTAGTCCATACAAACAATGAGGTATGAATTCTGTGAAGAAAGGAACAAGCCTAAAAATGTTCTTAAGGCAAAAGGCATGGGTGTTAAATTTGAGTTGCATGATACTTGAGGGACTAGCCATTTTGCAATGGATTATAAGTTGGACCATGATAAATTGGACTCTCTCCAACCATGCCCAATTAACTCATCGTAAATTGGGTCACCAAACCTCAAAATCATAAAGAACTATGAGTTTGATAATTGTGTCAAATAGATGCATCTTTGAGGGTATGTCATGAAAGTTTACAAGGACACATTGTCGCACAAGCACAAAAATTGTACCCCTTACTAAGTTAACAATCAGAAGCATGCCTTGGGTTGAATCTAGGACTTGTAAATTGTACCCCTAGGCATGTACATGCCGTGGAGACATTACGTTGTGGGTATCAATTTGCTTATGTAGCAACATTGTTGAGGAATTTTTCGACATCGATTTGGCTAAGACACACAATTTGTTGAATGCATTAGATTGAAGAATTTTCTAAAATGGTGTTTTTGTTATCTTTTATAAAGTAGTGATAAATTTAACTATATTGTAATTGATATCAAATGCCCCATTGTATATTAAGTTTCTGGTCACAAGGGAACATATTTTAAAATGGGATTGTAGGTGTTTCAACTTAAGGCATATATTCTTGTGTAATTATTCCACTCTTAAGAAAATAAGGGTCAAGTCACATGCCATTGTCTTTTGAGAGGGTCCTATTGCAATTAAATGGATCAAATTTATTTTTGGGAAAATTAATGTCATATGATCCCAATTTCTTGTATTTTGCATTCCTAGAGAGAAGATTCAATGCATTTTAAACCGATGAAGAACAAGAAAACCTGATGCAATATGTAAATTAGTGGCCATTGAAGGACAAATGTGAATTCCATTGAGGTAGTGGTGTTGGAATATGTTGTGTTGAAGCAATAACCCTTTGAGCTTTTCCATGAGACTAGTCAATATAAATGAAGTTGAAAGGGTTATATTTCATTATACTAGAAATATGATCGTTGGGTTGTATGGGATTATAAATGGAAATATTTCATAGTGATAGGTATATGGTTTGTAGTGGAAGCTAGGCATTGACAACAAAGCTAGGTTGGAGAGCAATGTCAATAAGGGCACCATAGCGAATTCATTGTATAGTGGAACCTAGACATTGGTAGAAATGCTTGGTTGAATAACATTCATTGTAACATTTGCAAAATTTGATGACAATATACCTTACATAGGAGAAATACATGGTGATGAGAACATTGGAAATTGTGTGTCGCTTGTGACAATGAAGAGGTGGTGTCACATTCGAAAAGGATAAAATTGGAATGAGGATGCATAAATTGTGAATAGGCCACAATTGATTAGAGGCTCACCAAAGTATATATTGATTAGATTAGTTGCAATGATGATGTATAGTAGTTGGTGCAATGCACGAATATTGGTGCATTGTACAATATAGGGCATAAACGTCATTTGTGGGTGTAGATATAGGGAAAAATATCTAATAGGGGGAATATAGTTATAAGGTACGTGCATGATGAAACATGTGCAACACACTAGTGCATGTAAGGCTAAAGAGCACCATGGCTCCACATGAACATCTTGGTGGAAGGATCAACGTGTTTATTTTATTCTTTGGATGGAGATGTTTTTGTGCATTGGTCATTGTGACAATTAAGTGGGTGTAAGAATGTAATTTTCACACTTCTATATATATAGAATTGTGACCATTACATTCGTACGCCCCCTTAATGGTCACAATGACTAATGCACAAAAACATATATAGAAGTGTGACCATTACATTATTACACCCCCTTAATGGTCACAATGACCAATGCAAAAACATCTCCATCCAGAGATTAAAAAAAACACGTTGAACCTTCTACTAGGATGTTCATGTGGGAAAAAAATAATCCAATGTGTTATTAAAAATTTGGTGTGTGACACATAGGTGTACTCTCATCAATAAGATTTCATTCCATGGATGTAGGTACACATTTCCTTCCTTACATTTTTCTCTAATATTCTCTATTTTTATATTTTGATATGGTCACTCTAACAACAAAGTACATCCACACACCTTGTGAAAACTTAAACTAATCAAGGAAATATTAAGTTGAACCCTAAGGATCACAATTGTAAGCTTATTTCAATTTGGTGCCCAATTACAATCATAAATCTCCCATATAATATATTAGTTAAGCCATTGGCAATGAAAATTTGGCATCGTTTCGTTGGAATTTGTTTGTGTAAGGTTGTCGTAGTAAGTAGAAAATGAACCACCAGAAACTCAAGTTGTTTAAAAAGGACTAACAGACCTTAGAATACTTGATATAGTCAATTAAGTTCCCTACTAATTGTGGCTTACTTGATATAGTCATTCTTACCATTTTTAAGCATCATTCAAGGGCTAATCTCTTATATTTTCAATTGAAAAGGGAATTTTCTCTTTCTTAGGGTTGTATGTGCACCCTAATGCATTTCTGGGTATGCAAGTTCCCACGACCCACTCGCACACCCCCATTCTATTATTATGTGATAATTTTTAAATTATTATTGCTATTTTTTTCTTATTTGTTTCTAATCTCTAATGTTTGTTGTCGATGTTCAATCCACTGAAGGTACAAACAAATAGGTACCTATCAGATATTTCTTCCTCGAGTGAGGGAAGCTCAGGACAAACAGAGGGAAATGTGATTGCACCTAGTAGATTTGATACACAACGACGACCAGATGTGAAAAGGTCAAAAGAAAATTTCGTAGACGCATGGAATTTTTTCTTTCCAAAGGAGGATCATGTTCTTACGATGATGAGAACATAGGAGAGATAGAGGTGTC
>JASDQU010213706.1:0-18454 GCA_032191745.1 Picea mariana | reverse complement strand
AGTCCTAGACATCCAAAAACCTAACCCTAGGAGATGAAGCGCCAAAAGTCATGTGGGCCCCGTTTGGGCAAGTTGGTGCATCAACTTCCCGGGGTCGTAACTTTTGCATACGATCTCCGTTTTAGGCGTGTGATAGCTCGTTGGAAAGGTATCGTCGAGGAGATTCATTTTGGGGGCTCAATCATGCCTTTGAATATCATTGAGAACCTTGATATTGAAAAAACTTCATTTAGGCCCTCAAAATGGCCCCGGAAGTGAAAACCTGCTAAAAATAGTAAATTGCCAAAATGGCCAGAAAAATATTTTGAGCCATTTGGAAAAGGTGGGTGGCCACTGATATCCACCTGGATCAATAAGGCAGGGAGACACCTATGAAGGGTTGAAGGCTAAGGTCTATTTGTTATGTGTGTGCCTCCTTGGGTCACCCATCCCTTGGAAAGCATCCAGCCTATGGCTGATTTACGAAGCCGAAAATCTAAATGTCGTGCTTGATTGAGGTGAATTAGTGGCTAAAATATAGGTTTTATCTACCCAAGGTGGTGATTGTCAGTTGCAATAACACCTCACACATATTTTGAATGGCTGTTGGGAAATATCGCGACTACTTTTGGGATACGACCCCTTCACCCCTTGTCATAACTAATTGTTCATCCCTTCACTAATATCTCCTCAAGTGGGTTCTAGCCCTACCGTCGAGTGATTTTTTGGAGGTCCAGTGATATTTGAGAGGAAGGATGTTACGTCGTATAGGACACGTGCATTCATTTTTTATATTCCCTCAGGCGGAGTGAGAAAACCCAACCAAACTACCAATTACATTGTTGTTTTATGTATGATTATCACAATTTGATTACATGCAGTCTATGGATACATTGGTTTGGCAATTTGTAAATTACTTATTCTATCATTTATTTTCATCACCACCATCACACATCCACATTTAGTCCAGAATCATAGGGGAACCACAACATCCACGTCATTCTAGATGTTTGAAAAACCTCCCCCCAATTTTTGGAGGTATTCCCCACTTGGTTGATACATTAACACAACCTCCACATACACCATTAAGTGCCATGATCCTAGGATCAACCTTTCCTGGACCTACTTTGCTAGGAACCAATACCCAGAAAAACTCATATACTGGTCCTCCACCACAAGGAGGTGGAGCCCAACCTTCTTCGCAAGGAACAAGCTCCCAACCATCCTCACAAGGGACATTTCACCAACCATCACATACAATGGATGGTAATCCCCCCTCCATGCCATACTTGGTGTCTCTTAATATCCCATATTTGACCAAAATAATGAATGATCCCATATTCCATGACCCCACTTGGCCAAATATGCCTACTAAGATACCTTCTTATATTCCCAAATTCGAAGGCAAGCCTGCAGAAGACCCCACCAATCACATTATGTCTTTTCACCTATGGTTTTTTTCCAATAGCATCATGGAATATTTCATTCACTTATGTCTATTACAAAGAACTCTCACTAGTCCCTATACTAAGTGGTATGTGGACGAGAAATTTGGGTCCCATTCAACCTTTGAGTCATTGGATAAAGCCTTCTTATCCTTCTTCCAACTCCCAATGCATCATGACACTGGCTTGGAAATCCTATCAGAATTCAAACAAACCTCATACGTCCATATAGTCGATCACATCCATGAATGGCGAAGAAGAAGAAGAAGTATTTGCAAAGAAGATACCATCCCACAACAATGACTAGATTGGTTCCTCAAATCACTTCCCCCCCTCCTCACCAAGGATGTTTCCACTAATTTCCCCCAAACTAAAGATGAGGCCATCACCAAGGTCCAAAAATTTGACTTAATCTACTCTCAATTGGGGTACCTCTATAATGTATTACCCAATGCTCCTCTCCCTTTACCATTTGGTCAAGACAAACCTGGAACATCTCACGCTGCCTATGGATTGATTAGGTCCATGGCCCATACTCACCCACATGCTCAATTAGTACCCACATTTGGGGCCAAGCCTTACCAACCACCATATGGGGGAAACCCATACTACCATCCCCCACCAATCATGGGACCACTAGTACCTTCCCCTCCATACACCCAATACCCATCCAACAGGCGGTACCTTTACTACCCTCAACATATACTCCCAAACCTATTGGAGGAACCTCCACTTCATACAACCAGTACAAACCTCCCCAAGGAAATCCTTACTATCCCTTCCCTAGTCCTCCTCAACCCGATGTCCCAACACATGGCTAACAATAGGAAGGGGTAAATTTTATCCAACCATCATCTATTCAACAATTCCAAGATTTTGAAAAATTGAATACAACAAATCCCCCCCATCAACCCAACAACAACCAGAGAAAGGGGAAGAATAGAAACCAAGAACAAGGGGGAAACCCCCAACAACCAAATCCCCTAGCAGGGGGCAACCAAAACCAGGTCAACAAAAATCCCCAAGGGGGAAATAACAATGGAAAACCATGTCAAGTAAGGAATAATAACCTTCGAACTAATTTCCCATGTGTGATATGTGGAGAGTATGACCATTACACCCATCATTGTCCCCAAATAATTGATTGCAAATGAATGAAGGAAGCCATGAATCCTCCTCGGGCACCCACTCCTCAAGGACCACAATAGGGACATTCCAATTATATACCACCACCCCCACCAATGGTCTTACAAAATCCTATCCCTCACCAAGGCGTCATTAATATGCAACTAGAAGCAGTCTAATGCCCACATTAGCAAGGGTATTTCCCTCCACCAGATCAATCCCACCCCAGTAATACCACAGACTGTAGTATCCTCCTCACCATTGAAGAGTAAATCCTTTTGGAAACTCGCAGTCCCCAATATGGTACGCCTTGATATCCATTACCCACCACCTCAGATCCCTCCCAGCCACCAACTGGGAAACCTTTGATGATTCCTTGTCCTCACAATGAAGCCATTTCCTACATGCCTCATGCACCATTATGCAGGAATGTGTATAACCCTCATGCATGGGACACCCATAGCTACAACCGTATTGACAATCTAGGACAATCACCAGTTTCCATGTCAGTACTAGAAGTCATTCAGACATTCCCTTCCCAACGAAATAAATTAATCTCACAATTGGGGATAGTAGATCATGCAGACACCCGTCTAATCACATTTGACTTAGACAAAGTAGACCCATGACTCTCATCCTTAGTCGCATTCCATATTCCCATCAAAATCCAGAATATCATTGTCCATCATTGCATCATATATGAAGGAGCATATATGTGCATCATGTCCAAAACAATATGGAAGCAACTTGGTTCACCCAAGCTAATCCCCTCAACCATCACCCCTCAAGCTTATGATGGTAGACCATCCCAACCAGAAGGCCTACATCAAAATGTCCTAGTAGAATTAGGGGGAAATACAATCCTTATAGACATAGAAGTCATCGATGCCTAGGTGGATTAAAATATTCTTTTCGGGTGAAGCTACATGTACTCCATGCATGCCATAGCTTCCTCGGTATTTCACACCATGCTATTCCCTCATAAAAGTGAAATTGTCACCATTGATCAACTAAACCACTATGAACCTAACCATTCAGAACACAATGATAACATCCTACCACTTATCTGCTCAAGTGTCGACCTTTTACAAATGGTAGACATTGGACCAGGACAATTTCATGATCCGTCCTTAACAGGTTCATACCAAGGCTACCCCCACCCCATCCCTAATGCATCCAATGTATGTGTAGTTACCTAAGATGGAGAGGACATTCCCAATGCCCCTCCTTCATAAGGCTCATTAAACCCTACCTACACCCCTTCTCTTGCACAAGAAGTACTTCCTGACAAAACTCCCCAAGGGGAATCATTAGAAAACCCACCACCCATGGGTCAACTCCCCATTTGAAAGACGGTCCGACATACCCTCACCCAAATATCATTCTTTTATCCCCCCTAGGGGTAACAACATATCAAGTTGTTGCTACCCTCACCTTATCTAATATGGTCATAGCTATTCATGTATGGTATCTAGAACCACCAACTATGGTACCGAGTTTATCTCTCCCACCTCAATCTACGGTCCCATTAATCAGTGGCTCATCCACCCACTCACCCAACCAGTCATACAATTGGAGGCAATACTACCACCATAGGAAGCACTAATTCTTGTAGTGGGGGCAGCACTGCCACCCAAATAGGCACACGAAAGAATAAATAACCTACACTCCCTTCGCCACCATGCATCCCACCTCCTTGAACACTGTTCACCACTATTGGACACCCTACAAATATTTGTCCCACCTTTCCTGAGTTACGAAACCTCATTCCAAACCACATAATTGCACCATTATTACCCACACCATTCACCACGTCAACTATCATAGAACCATCCTCTTCCAAACAAAATGGTCAGAGGACCAAGAATGCTTGCGTTATCTACTCACATTATTTCCATTACACTCACCACTTCTAGGCTCTCCCTCAATTTCAAGAGACCCTAGTTGTAGTGCATAAAACCACATTTCTTGCATCCTCACAACCCATCTCCACTATACCAACGATTATTGACATTGAATATGTTTCCATGTTAGTAAATGAATGCATGCAATTCCCTTGTGCATTATGCAAACAACCAAAACACTTCACATACATGTGTCCCCTCATCATTTCTTCTCGAGTTAGACACATGGTCACCTGGTCACAAGCCCCCATTCATCATGAGTCAACAAATCCTCAAATGACAGTCACCCCCTACCAGTGGATCTCACCATTATATGACCAAAATATTTACATCTAACCCCACTGGAGATTCCAATTCTACCTCTGTGCAATTAATTCCCACCAAATTCACCTGTCACTCCCACTCATGAGATTCTCCCTCCTCCAAATCCCTGTACACTTGACTCATGTATGGATATATGGTTCATGAAATCTAGTGAAACACCTCAACCTCATCCCACGGGTCCATTAACCATGGGAACACTCAATGATAACACACCATCATCTCATAAGATTTCCATAGATGATCCTTGAATTCCTCCCATGAATCTCACTCATGAAGTCACTCAGTCTGCCCCCTTAGCCCAGACTGTCGCAAACCCATTATACTCCATTTTTGAAACAGATGAAGACATTATGAAAGCTCTAAACACCCCTTACTTCCCATGGGATTCTTTCCACCACTATTCCTTCTTTTTATCCCACATTATCCTTTATCCATGATCATACGTTCTAGTTTGCACTATCAAAGTTAAATATTTCATCCCCCATGGCCATGTAGATTGGTTCAAAAATCCAATCCTTGCACCTGATGCCTTCAAAGAAGGGAATATGGAAAACATTTCACCCACAATTAATATAGACATCTCTGTCAAACCCAATACCATGGAAGAAATCACTCTAGGGTATGCATGCTCTCCAGATGAAATCACCACATATAGAACCCTCTTCTAGGAATACCAGGATGTGTTTTCTTGGTCTTACATAGAAATGCACTAATCATGTCCCTGTCAATTAAAAACATTGAACTATACAGGTGTGCACAGAATTTCATGACCTCAACCAATCTTGTCCCAAAGACAACTTCCCTACCATGTTGATCGACCAAGTGATCGATGCATGTGTCGATCTCAAAGTCCTTTCACTCATGGATGCATTTTCTAGCTATAACCAAATCTAAATACGTCATGCAGATCAGTACAAAACCACATTCACAACCCCCTGAGGAACATTTTCATATCGAGTCATTCCCTTCGGACTCAAAAATGTTGGAGTCACCTTTGAACATTCCATGACATATGCCTTTCATGATCTGGCTCACAATATTCTTGCTTACTTTGATGACCTCACCACTCATTCCAAAAAGTGCTCACAACACATCGAGGATTTATGAATCATCTTTGAATGCTGCCAAAGATACAATATTCAACTGAGCCCCCTTAAATGTGCCTTTTGAATCACCACAGGCCACCTATTGGGCTTCATCATCTCCCAATAAGGCATCATTGTCGACCCCCTCAAGTTCCAGCCCATTAATGAGATTCCTCCCCCCCAAGAACCTACGTCAATTGCAAAGCCTCCAGGGAAAATCCAATTTCCTATAATGTTTTTTTCTCGACTATGCCATTCATTCCCATGCCTTATTACGCTTACTCTGATGCAATGTTCCATTCCAATAGGACTAACATTCCCAAGATGCATTCAAATCGATCAAATAAGCATTCAACAAAGAACCCTTAATTAGTCCCCCATACTATGATAGGGATTATATACTATACTTATCCGCATTAGCAGTTTCAGCCATGGGTGTCCTCGTTCAAATAGATAATGATCAGCGTGAACAAATCATCTACTATATCAGAAAAAACCTCTCTAGACCCACACTCAAATACAACCATGAGAATAAACTAGCCCTCATATTCATCCTTGTCATTCAAAAGATGTGACACTATATCTTGCTTTGCACTACCAAAGTCATAGAATATTCCAATCTAATTCACTACCTCCTTAGCCACCGCCAGATAAATGGAAAATTTGTTTGATCAATCATCATTCTCCAAGAATACAATCTAGATTTCACCACCCCCCCAAAAAAAAAATCCCTCGTCCTGGTTGAGCTCTTGGTCGAATTTCCATCTAACTCATCTAAACGCCCTATCAATGAGGATTTCTCAGACAAACATGTGTTCCCCATTTCTTCCACAGACCCATGGTACGATGATGTTCTTGTCTATCTCCGAACACAAAAATTTGACCCTCACATATCTTGATATGATCACTATTGAATCCTTCACCAAGCCTCATGCTACCTCCTCATAGGAGATGTGCTCTACCAAAGGGGCATCGAAACCATTCTCCAAAAATGCCTCACCATTGAGGAAGAAGAAATAGTGCTCAATGATTACCATAGTGGTGCATGTGGAGGTCACCTTTTGGGTATGTCCACTACATAAAAAATTGTTCGAGACGGTTACGTTTGGATCACTCTATTCCATGACTACATCCATGCAGTGAATCACTACGGCAGGTGTCAATTATATGCCCATAAATCCTGAGCACCACATGCTCTACTTCATCTCATCATCATAGCTGGCCCCTTCTATAAATGGGGCATTGATTTCATGACTTCCAACCCCCCATCCAACAATGGGCACAATTATATTGTAGTCATTGTTGACTACTTTACCAAATGGGAAGAATCCATGGCCACCTTCAATAATACATCATATACGGCTGCTCGGTCCTTCTTTAACCACGTCATCTCCCACTTCGGAATTCCCATCCAACTAATGTCTGACCATAGAAAACATTTCGAGAATGAAGTTTCCATTGAACTCTCCCATAAACTGGGATTTACTCACGAGTTTGCATCCCCTTACTACCTACAGTCCAATGGGAAAGTCGAAGAAGTCAATAAATTTATAAAAATAATGTTGCAACGAGTAGTAGATAAGCATAAGACCATTTGGCATAACATGATTTTCTCAGCCTTATGGGAATATCGCACAACAATCAAAACTACCACCGGTTTCATGCCTTTCCATCTTATTCATGGGGTGGAACTCATCCTCCCCATAGAGTGAGAAATACCTACTCTACACACCGCAATCGAGCTCCTCATAGATACAAATCCCATCATGCAACAATTGCTCATTCTCGAATCTCTCAACGAGGATCAAAAATCCTCTTTGCAAAACAATGAAGCAACCAAGAAGCGGTGCGAGGCCATATTTTATCGTCAAGTTAACCTTTGGTCCTCCACTAAAGGAGACCTTGTATTGGCCTATGATATCACACATGACACTCTAGGCCATGGAAAATTTGAGTATCTTTGGAGGGTTCCCTATATCATTCATCATTTCCTTACCAAAGGATCCTACATTCTGGTCCACCCCAAAGGATCCCCACTCAAGGACTTGGTCAACGGGTTATACCTGAAGAAATTCTACCTGTGAGCATAGCCACTCTACCTTAGGCTTTTCTTGTTTTTCCTAGTTGTTTTATCCTTTTTTCACACAACCCTACCACCATATGGGCATAATCCTTTGATCTTTTTTTTGACAGATGAATCCTCCATTCACTTATCACATCAGGTACGCATATGGAGCCATCCATTGGACTCAGAATCTCACTTCGACAACTTGGGCCATTTTCATCCTTGACCATGTATTACTCCACTCCAGTGGTATATGCCTCATCCCTTCCACCAATAACCAAGCTGAGTATGTCGTTGTCATCGGTCTCCTCTCTGTAGCCAGTCACCTCCATATCTGTCATCTCAGTGTCCTTTTAGATTCCCATCTCATTGGCATGTAGTTGAAAAACATGTATCGTGTCCATGATCCATGCCTTTACCGCAAGTACCTGCAAGTCAAACTTCTATTACGAAATTTTTATTCAATCAAATTTACTCATATTTCTAGGAACCTAAACTAGGTTGTAGATCACATGGCTAATCAAATCCTAGATTGGAATTTATCACATTAACATACATTTCAACATCATTCATCACCAACATAAAACAAAGATGTCATCATCACATCACCCATATATAACAAAACATCAGAAGCATACTCATCAAATGGTTTCCTCATATATATAGATCATCAATCACAAACATGTTTCCGATATAAAATACAAAATGCCTTAGCTCCATGGCTAGGCTTCCTATACCAAAACCCCTCAATACATACAAAATGGGAGTTCATCAACTCCTATACATCATACAAAATGGTTCCATTGTTGACGAGATATTTCCCCCATGATTTTGGGTTGAAATCGCCATAGATCAAGATTGTATAGAGAAGATAGAGATCTTCCCTCCAGGAAAAACACATAAAAATGTAAGAATAACTAATTTATTAGGAGAATTTAGGAAAGGGAGAGGTAGAAAGTGTAACATACCCATATTCTTAACTGGGCATATGCTATGATACCATATTGTAACATACACATACTATTAATTGGGTATATGCTCTGATACCATATATTGTAATGTCTCCATTACCAACAATTCAACAAAATTGCTCTGATGCTAATACTAATACTAATTAAAACATAAAAACACACTCTACAATGCACAATTATATACATAATCATAACAGAAATGTACATGAAACATAAACATAATCCACCCATGAAAATAATTGCATAATTATTACTCCAACACATGATTTAACACACAATTGACAATTATCTTTGATTAAAGGAACACCAACTACATGCAGACCTTCCACATTCCTCCCAGCCTTAGACCACACTACTCATAACTCTCAGCAGTGGGTCACCCCCGAATTAGGGATAAAATCCACTTGGGTAAGGTTTCCTAGCCAAGATAAAGTATCTCAGTCAATAGGGACTCAGTCACAGGTAACTCAGTCACAAGTGACTCAATCACAGGAAACTCCGTCACAGGTGCCAATTCATATTGATAGCCTACAATCCTGCATTCCCCACATGCCTATCCCACCCCAGGAAGTGTGCCCCTTCTCTTCTCAACAGTCCTTTTGCTACCCCACTTCTCTTCCATGGCTTCAGTAATAGTATGGATAGGAATTCTCAGAGCCATGTAGCTATAGTTTGGCACCTCGGGAAAATACTTCCCTATAATTCTCTCACCTGGAGAGAATGCAATGTCCTACAGGCCTGAAAACCTACCTCTTCAGTATACTTCTCCAATATAATCAATGTACAGGTATCTATAATAGTAACAACAGGGTCTGATCATAGTAACAACATTGTTCGATGATAGTAACAGCCAGGTCATGACTCTCCCCCCTTCCTCCCCCACCAATCATCAAAAAATGGACTAAGTCCAAACTAGTTGGATGCATGTTCCAAACTTGAAACTTGTCATTTTGAGAACTATGTTTGGTCCACATGTGCCCCTCCTTTGGACTTAGGATAAAATAATATTCCTACTTTATACTTTTAAGGAATATTAATATAATATTACTTTGGGTTTAATCCCCCTTAACTTATCCCCTTAACCTCAACTAGTGGAGTTAGCCCCCCATACACTTTTACGTGGTTGGTATGTTGCAGTGATGTATTTTCATTATATTTTCTTATGATTACATTTACATTCTCAGTTCATAAGTACTAGTATTTCTTGCATACAGGCTCACCAGCCTAAAAAATACAAAGATCCTACACTAAATAATATGCGTGGAACTTCTAGGATGTGCGCACTCTTCTTTTAGTGCACCATACTCATGCACTTACATAGGTGCACGTCACAACATGAAATATATACAAAAAGGATCCCTGGCCTTGAAAATTGCACACTAAGCCAGTGTGCGCAGGATCCTGGGATGTGTGTCATCTTCTTTTAATGCACCACCCTCGTGAGCTTACATCGGTGCACATTGTATACTTCAAATCATTCCTCTTTTAGTGTGCCATCCCCACGCACTTACACAGGTGCATGATAAATACATTAAACTATGTGCTATATTCATTTTAAACTATGCACACTTTTTTGGTACGATATTCATGCGCACTGACTTAATGCACATGACAGAACCAAACCAAAGATTTTGTTTCTTCAACTCACCATCTTATATGTAAATTACAGTTACATTTATATGTACACTTGGGGTTCATCCTAGGGGTATTACAGAAAAGGTTCACCTTAAGTCTCCCAATTGATGTCGATCCCACTCCTTTCTCTCGACAAGGTCCTGATCCTTCATTGGAAATAACCTATAAAATGGACACAATACAAGAGCTTCTACGAAGGTAGTTATACGATCAAAGAGTATACATATCATATATCATATTCAAATCAAACTTAATAATAAAAACTATACAATGGATGGGAGGGAAAACAAACTCTTCTATTAACCCCAAATCAAAAAGGTAAGTTACAACCTTGTCTCACCTTTGGCACCGCCTCGAAGCCAACTATCCAGGTTCCTCCAAGAATCCCTCAAGCATCGAATCAACCACTATACTCTTCATTGGATGGCCCAAATAGGGATAAGGATACACCCTATATCCATATAGATAGGAAATAGGTGTTGGAAAAGGAGTTTCCAAATAAAAGGAGGTGTTGCTCAGAGGATTATAGGAAAGGGAGGCTTGCTAGATAATGGTAGCTTAACCTTGCACCAAGAGACTTCTCCATATATTTTGCCTCAATGGTGTCTTTATATCTTCCCTGAGAGGTTAGGGGAGTTGGAATCTGTTTTGTACAGGCATAGGGACATTGGGAAATGATCCCAAACAAAAAAACCCACCCAAAAAATTGGAATTAATTTATTTTTTCCATTTTTTGAGGGCATTTTTGTTTTGCAAACTAGGAAGTCACGAATTTCCATGCTTCACATCAAAGGATCCCACAGATATGTGCAAAATACATGTTTTTTAAATGACTTGCATGAGGCAAGTTGGGAAAATGTCTAGCAAGCCAAGGCAAAGGGTTAGGCCATACGTCAAATTCATAGGTGTGGAATTTTGTGCTATAACAACCATGCCCATACAAACTAAAAAGGTCACCTATATTGGCTCTCACTGAGGTCCCTCTCCACCCACGGGGGATCTCCACCCTGAGGCGGGTCTCTAGCTGGAATCTGACTCGTCATGGGATCGCTTGCTACCACTGCTCACCGAACCAAAGGCCACCACTACATATCCCCTCTAATACATTGCTCTAGTATATGCTCATATCTAACCCATGGTGAGAGATCCTCAAGCACTTGTCCAATACAATCTCCAAATGTCTTCGTGAATCCTTAGACTCACAGACCATAACCACCAAATCCTCCATCGTCTGAACATGACTAGGTCTCTCCCTCATATCATGTGATGGCCCTACCTCCATATCAGTGTATTAATGATTCCTCCTCACCCTCCCCTCCATTGCACACTCATCTTCTATCGCCTATGAAACATCGACCTCCCGACCGCTAGGTCCAACATCTGCATAAACAAACCACAAAGTTGTATTAGTACTCTAGACATACACGCATACAAATCAAAGAATACTGAAACATACCAAAATACAAAAAACTCACCTCACTCATCCCAGAGCTCACCCAATAGTAGAAAATGATGATGGGGAGTTATTTGGATGCCTATCCCCGGGATCGTAACTTAGACTACCAATTTATTTTGTGTTCCTCCTATGGAGGTTAGAAGTGGGTTGATTATGGTTTCTTTTAAATTTTGAAAGTGGGTTTTAAAGTTGGGGTCATGGGACAACTTCTTTGATTAAGAGTAGTGTGAGAAAAATATTTTTTCAAACAAGTGAATCCCTTCTGAGTCTTCCAAATCACTTATGGGCGCAAGGAGAAGAGCATACTCTAGTTTCAAGTATTCAACAAACACCTCTTGAATGTGTGATGATGTGTGCAAGAAGTGATAGTGAGTGATTAATTTTTAATAAGTTAAGTGGGAAAATTTTAGCATGTGGACATCGCTTGGTCCTTTACAATGGTTTCTTACTTCTAACTTACTAGATTTCACAAAAAATCCTGGAAAAAATTGGAAAATCCCTAAGTAACTAGCATGGTGGACATGTAGGTCCTTACTTTTGAGCTTCAATCTCCCTAGAACGTTATCTAATCTAAGAAAGCTTTGAAACTATTCCTAGATTGTGAACATGTGGGCATGTGTGGGCCCTTACAATAATTTAAACTTCCTAAGTGATTTACTCTAGAAATTTGAAACTATCCTAAGATTGTGCACATGTGGGCATGTGTGGGCTCTTACAATTCTTTGAGATTATGTTTCAAAAATAGGCTACGAGATATTGGCCTCTCATAAAATGGTTGATTTAAATGGAGATGAAGGTTCCTTCAAGCAATATATTTTTCGGATTTCCAAGATCACACAAGGATGAGAGGAAAGATCATACTCCAAGATTGTCTAAATAGCCTTCTAGTCCCGAATTACTGTGATTTTTTTTGTAAAAGTAAAGATTTTAATGAAATTCAAATGCTAAAATTTAAGCCATACACGTGGCAAGTAAGGAAGTGAAATATGAAAAGGTTATTTTTAGCCTTCCTAAATGTCTATGTGTGGTCTAAGTTATCTATGCAAGAGTGAATCCCAAGACTTCTTTTGATGGATTTTACAAAGTGCCTAAAGTAAATCTACACTACTTGGTGGAAATGGGCTTCTCAAGCCTTACAATTTTGAAAACAATGAGACCAGTGTGCGGTTAAATAAAGGACACTCGTGCACAAAGTGTAGAGTGTGCATTGAGAGATTTATGACAGAGCGTGGTACCACGCGGACCACGCATATGTTAGGCATGAACCCACACTCACACAGAGAGTTGGCGAGAAGAAAATTTTGAACGAACTCTCTCAAAATGAGGCGAAATTTTGTTGTTTGAGGGTGAGGCTAGGATGGTTCTTGGTCCTGCAAACAATAGAGAGTGAGAATAACATATCTAATAGATTACATGAGGAGGAATTGTGATTCAAGTCCCTAGTATGGTCGACAAAATGTTTAGGGTCTTTTTTCACAAGAGTGAACAAAAGAGAGACCCTTAACTACCTTGGTAAGCCAACAAAGCATAACAGAAATGTGGTTAGCAAGTTAGTGAACCTACAAATTAGAAAGAAAAATACAAAGCAAGTGAAAAAAAAAACACTAAGAGATAAACTAAACAACTATAAGAAAATGATGCATGAAATTGAACACATGGAATGGTTACCCAATGGAACTGAATCTTTGAATTGAGTGCACCAAGAGGAGAAATATTGGACTATGAATCCCCTATTCCTCCTAAGGGAGGGCTCTTTGATCCCTCAAAAACTAGAGCTATCAATCTCCAATGGTGAGTTTACAATGATAAAAAATTCCCAAGGCTTAGTTGCATAAGAGGTGTAAAACTTGCCCAATGTTACACTTTCTCAACCTATGGCTCAAGGGAAAGATGGATTTCTCCAAGAGAATTTGAACAACATAACAATTCTATGGATTTCTTATTTTCTTTGCATACCATGATCCTCTATTTAAAGGAGGATACACAGATATTTCACAACTAGCTTCAAGTGTGAATGGTAGGTCTTTGAAGATACCTTCCATCCCTTTCGGTGATCCCAAGGCAGAATTTTAGGGTGATTTTGGGTATGGGTGATATCCACTTCATCTCAAAAGTGGTTTAAGCCTGACCAAAATCATCAATGCAGTGTTTCCTTATCCATGTAGGTTTTTCTATTTCCAGTCGTCTGGGGTGCACATTGTGTATCATACACTATGTTAGCCCACTCGGGTCTGTGCGTGATGTCCTTTTTGTATGTGCACAGAATTTCAAAACCATTTTTCATAGTTTTTTTATTATCTTGCCAAACTAAATGTGATCATCCTATAATTATTGGTAGTATGTTGTACTTGTGATGACTAGTTTTCATCCATTGTCTATATTTTTATGAGCATTTTTTTGGTGATAATAGTTGGCTTACCAAACCTCAGTCAAAACTACAACATTATTCACTCTTTTTCAACCTGTTCATGGAGTAGAAGTAGTTTTTCACATTGAGTGTGAAATCCCTTTGCTTAAAATTCATGTCGAACTCTTACTAGACACGATGCAACTTGAAGAACTCCTCATTTATCTTGAACATCTTGATGAGCAATGTAAAGATGTAGATTTAGCAAATGAAGCACATAAAAAATGTGTCAAGTCTCAGTATGATAAGTCTATCTTCGCAAGGTTATTTTATGAAGGATACCTTGTGTTAGTCTATGACCAGGGCAAGGATTCCCTTGGGGAAGGAAAGTTTAACCTCATGTGGCATGGTCCATACATCATGATATAGGTGATGGAAAAAGGGTCTTATGAGTTAGAATATTATGAGGGAAATGTGTTGTTGGAGCCCAGAAATGGACTCTACCTTAAGAAGTACTATGCTTGGGCCTGATGGCTCGAGTACTAGTTCTTTTGTAATTATTTTTTTCTTGTTGTATATAGGTTTGTATGGGTTTCCTCATTTTCCTTGAATTTTTTACTATTGTGCTTCTGTTGTGTGGCAAATTCTAGGGGAGTCATCAGTATATTTTGGATTCGCAGACGATGCCAGTTGTCACAATCGGAACTTGTCTTTTGCTTCCTGGGTGATGTATTCACCCACTAACCCGTTAGTATTTGTTGTAGGTGTTTGTCTCGGAGAAAATACTAATAATGTTGTTGAATATAGTGTTGTCATCGAGCTTTTGCAAGATTCTTTGTCACATGGTATTCAACACCTTCACGTGTTCTTGGATTCTAAGTTGGTTGTTTCAATTAAATGGTCTATATTGTATTCACGATCCAATGTTTTTACATCGATTTCTTAGGGTACGTCTTCTGGAATGATCATTTGATTTTATTACTTATGAGCATGTTTCTATGCGCCCTAATCTAGTCATTGATGCATATGCTAATTACATTTTATATTGGCATTTGTCACATTCATAACATAAGCACACACATTTCACACATGTAAATATTTTCATTTTCACTTAGAATATGAAATAATGCACAAAACGTTAGATGTGTGTGTGTGTGTGTGTGTCCAAAAAGAGTTCCATAATACAAAATTTGGGCTACTAGCCCCCAATACATATTAGTACAAAATAGTGTTCTCAACACATAATAGTCTATTCCTGAGGCCGGTGAACTCTATCATAGAAAAGTACGACATTTTCTAAACGTCGGAACAAATAGACCCATGTCCGGAGTACTCCTACTACATGACATTACATCCCTACGGGCGGGTCATCTATAGTGGCCATCAAAATGGAGCATGTCAGTGCCTCCAAGTTCCTACCCACACTCCATGAGGTCCTTTATGCATTATCGTTGGTCTCGGCTTCCTCTCTCCTTCGAAGACTATGTAGTGGAACACCTACTGGTCTCATTGGTGCTCTATCTGGACATTTAAAGAGAATGTTTTAATATTATAGATCTCACCAAAAATAAGATGTTTTTATCTTCATATGTATATAATATATAATACAAAAATAAAAAATAAAATAAAGGTTATCTATGTCCCGAAGCTTTTCACCAGGAGGAATGATGACATCGGGATCTCCCAAAAAGTTGATCTTGATATACGAATAATCCTTGATAAAGGGAACTTGACACACCCACCAAGAAAAGAAGTCATCGTCATAAGGGTTGGATAATTTCCTTCCTACTACACGGACCAACAACTCAGCCCATCGTACCATTGTGGGTCATGGTCATAAGTGTCCTCTGATATGAGATCTCGGGCTCATCATTGGCACCCTATCGAAAAACAATATACAGAGGATGCTTCCAAACCCAAAGTTCTTGTTCTTTCATAAATTGCAATCAGTGAGATGAGTTTTCATGAAAAAAATCATCATAGTTCTCCAGTCAAACATTGTATCTCTTAAGCACTCAACCCCATGTTGCATTTGGGACCGAGAATCCAAGTGCAGAGAGATAGATCCCATCATGCGCACTATGGTATATAATATCACCCTTAGACTCAAATTGGTGGTATGATTGATAGGCACTTGTGAGCCCGTCCTTTTTGTGTCATCCTCACAGTATTTTTTTATGTAATCAGTAATGGTCTAGCCACCTCCCCCATGGGTTGTGAAGTTGGGCACTTCACCTCTACGATACAAACTAGTAATGAAGTATATGTCCTCAATTGTGATCATCAAAGACTACCCACCAATCATGAATTCCTCCGTGTAATGATCCAAAAAGGATCTAGAGAAGACTAAGGACAACTCAGAATTCATAGAAGCAACTCAGGAAGCTTAGAATGGCCTCAATAGACAAAGAAAGGGAAAAAAATCAAAATCCTCAAAACTCAGTAAAATTGGCATCATCGCGAAGAGAACGTCGCAAAATTTCCAATGGTATAAACGGATCATCAAACAGAACTACAGATCAAAAGATATTTTTGGTCATAGTTTTGGTCAACCTAACCTAGTCAGTAGGGATGAGTCAGCATCCGTACAGCTAACGTCAGCATCAGTATGAATGGTGTTAGAGTCTGTACTATGTACATGGAACATGCAAAGGGTGACACATGTCATGCTGACATCATCATGATGTCAACATGGTGATGTGGAAACACCAGAGGCTTCCACGTGTCACTCATTTTCGACATTTTCAGGTCAAACATAGTTACCAACTTAATGAGAACTGTGACCTCAAAACGAGAACTCTAGCCCATAAAACCCATATTTTTGCATAAAAAAACATCAAAATCAACCACCAAATCAAAAAGTGGTGTTACCGGTAGCACCATTTTTTTAAACGGGGTCAAAATTACAAAAAAATTCAAACATTGCCTTCAAAAATTAGACAGTAGCTCAGAAAAACCTTAAAATTAGCACCTAAAAACAAAACAGATGTTTTTGATTTTTTTTTTCTTTTCAAAACGTTAAATTTTGAGATCATTTGAAATCGTATTTTTATCACTTGGTACCATTAAAACAAAAACCTCAAAATCAACCATCAAATTGAAAAGTACTGCTACTAGTAGCACCCATTCTAAAATTGGGGTATTAAAATGACACATTTTTATAATGTGGTAAAAGAACTCATCATTACTGTAAACAAAATCATAAGAACAACCCTTAAATGTTTACTTTATAAATTTTATCATCATGCAAAGGAAAAGGTAATACATAATGCCATGGAAATGTTATAATATGATTTAAATGGGACCGTTCCTTAGCCGCGAGTCATGGTTGTGCAATTATCTATTGTTCTCTGTTGCGCCCGGGGCTTGGCCATGGAGGCTGGCAATGTCGGGCATTGCCAGCCTCAATGGCCAAGCCCCGGTCTCTAATTTCAAAGTACAGATATGTTTACAAACACTCTTACTCGTGCATTACGTGTTAGAAGAGTTTGGTTTAATTGCTTTGACATTTTTGATGGCGGTATACCTTTCGGTGGCTATAAAATGAGTGGCACCGGAAGAGAGACGGGTATCTACAGTCTCGAAAATTAATTACAGGTTTAGATGTGATGCCATAACCATGAGCGAATGCTTCTCGTCTTTCATCATTCTCAATTACACCAACAATTATTTTCTCCAGAAACCCGTCATAGCCTTAATGGTAACGAATTCTAGCACAACTCTTAAACGACGAGGAACAATAACGCCAGTTTACATGATTCTCTAAACGATGTTGAACATGACCTAATTAAGAACTAATTATGGTTAACATACATACTAACACATATATCACAATGTGCATTACTCAGGCTTGGATTTGCTTTGCGCCTTTGTATGTTAAAAAACCTACAGGTTGCATAAGACTTGCCCTGTCTTTGTGTAAGGAATCTGTGAAAGGTCGAATGCCATATAAAGTTGAGGAAAATGTCATTTTAGTGGTCAAAATTTGTTGGAATCCAACCAATGCCATATACTTTTATAAATGAGAAGTGTGTAAGGCATTTGATAAAGAGGACTTAATGGGCATTTTCGTAGGCAACCTTCGTTAGAATACAGGGAGAGAAACCCGTAAAATCTCA
>JASDQU010213705.1:3411-14464 GCA_032191745.1 Picea mariana | reverse complement strand
ATGAAAAGGGGTATCCATGGCCCCTCTCATCATCCCTTTTGTCAGGGCCATGAGGAAATGATAGGATGCAAATTTATCTAGCAAACATGAAACATAGCTCCTCAAATCCTAGGGACAGATATACAATTGCTTTAGAACTAGAGGAATATGCTCATCACTTGGCCAAAAGCATAACTAAGGAGCCTTACAAACAAGAAGATTTTAAAACAGGTCTATATTTCATTTCCAAAATATTTTGCACAGAAAATATGGTTGGCACAAAACCATATCTATTCCAGTAAGTTTGTCCCATCCCTACGACAATTACTAATCAAGTGATTGGCTTCTTGTAGGAAACTACAAAATCCAATGGAATAGGAACTATGGACTTGGTCGCCATGGAGATGGGAGAAAAGATTTGGATTAAGACTTTACTTGGTGATAGACCACTAGCTTCAAATTTTAAGATCCAAAAGCCAATTCAATAGTGAGACTAGCAAATTAGATTAAATGATGAAGAATTCTAGGGGCAGGTGTGAGAGGGTCCTTATGGATCCTAAAGGAAAAGAAGAAAGTGATTATCCATAAGGATTAGGTGTGGTCACAAATAGTGATGCAGAAATGAAGGCTAACTTCCAAGGCTTGCAAAGAGCTAAGGCCCACAAGTTTAAACATCTCACAGTTATAGGAGATTCATCAATTATAATAAGGTTCCTTTGCAATCTCTCAACTCCTAATTCAATCGAACTTTAGAGGATAATCCAAGGAGATTTGGACCTAGCTATGAAGTTTTGATTCCATGTCATTTTGTCATATTATTGGTTCACACAATAAAGAGTGGACCAATTCGCCAACCTCACAATGTAGTTGAATGAAGGAATGTTAAGTATAGGGTAGGATGGGGCGGGGCCGAGGTCGAGCACGGAGATTTGGGGTGGATGGGTTGGCACTCCAATCTCCATGCACGTACCCAAAATTAATTAATTGTCAATAGTCGTATGGTGATAGTTGGAAAATGTATGGGTATGATGGGGTGACAAGACAGGGCATTCAAGTCTCTTATTAAGCCCCCACATGGATGCACAAAGTTGACAACAAGGGTAATTAAAAGGAGGGTGGCGAGAAGGTCCTTGGAGAGGTGTGGGACTACTCTAGTTTTGTTCGTCTTTTAACATCTTTGGTTTGAAGTTACACTTGGGTGGCACACAGTGCAACCATATTGCTCATCCCTGTGTCCACTTATCTCAAAGAGGTGTAGGATTTATTCGTCCTTCTTGTTCCTTTATTCTCTGATTTTGTTTACCTTGTCATGGCATTAGTTTGAAGTTACTTTTAGGAGATTCATAGTGCCAAAGGAACATCAAGGGTTGACCCCACAATTATTACTTTTCTTGGCATAAATAATGACCTGTTGTAGGAATAGGGGGTGGCTTGCAGAGCTCCCTCGACAAATGTAGGTATATGAAAAGGGTCTAGCAAACATCCCACACGAGGTCACCAAGGAGGCTTTGAAGTGGAACAACTAACATGCAAGCTAGGAGCATGATTTACGAGCAAAGGTCCAGGAGAAAGTGAGACATTGTGAGGCAATGGAACTACAACTCTGAGCAATAAGAAGCATGGAAAGGACCATGTAAAATATTATGTGCAAATTTAGGATCTCCATTATGAGGAAATAGGGAAAACATGGGTGAAATGACAGCGAAGGTGGATAGAATTTGTTAGTCCCTAAAGTTGCACTTCTTGTGAGAGGGAAAGCTAGGGCATCATCAGGTTATTGCAATAATATTTTAAGGGTTTTATGAATTGGTTTTTAAGGATGGTTGAAAGTTGGTTCAAGGTTTCAAGGTAGTGTTATCTGGCATATACAACTTTCATGTGGCATACACAATGTATTATTTTGTGATTTCCTTAGGAAACCCAGTTTTTTACCAAATTTCATCTAATGCATAGCTATTGAGCACAAGGAACAACCTACCAACTAAGGAACCCTAGATCTTTATCGAATTGGGCTAAAAGAACAAGCACCCCAAGTTGGTAAGTGGTACGCCTTAAAACATATTTAGATTAAGTTTTCTCAACTAGGAGGACATATGTTGGGGACCAACAACTCCTAACTGGGGAGGTTTGATCAAGAACAAGAATCTAAAATTCGTTGAATTCAAATGAGCTTCGTAAGAGATATTCACCCTAAAAGATGTATTGAAGTATAGAAGCACGTGCATGGTAGCGACAGTTTTGTGCATGCAAATGGAGTGCAAGTTAAGCTTTGATAGGATATACACAATCCATATCAACAGAATTGAGAAAGACTTTTATGTCACACAAGCATGTGTGTTGTGCATGGATTGGGTTGTAGCAATGCATAACTTAATGTTGCACACGACTTGGGGCTAGATCAGTGCTCATGGTTGTTACACTAAAGTTCAATCTTCACTAAGCAAACAATGTATCTTTTTTCTTTTAATCTTCATCTTCCCTAGATATGTAATATTATTTATAAGCCTACCCTATGCATTCAAGTTGGTGATATCAAATGGAGTGGTTAGAGGTAGCTCTTGGCTTGTAAAACACTTCACATTGTTCTTTATCTTGATGTACATCCAATCTCTATTAATGGAAATTTTGAGTTGATTTTTTCCCAAAACTTTATTGACAATACACATATAATCTAGGAATGCTTCTTTATAATTTGGYTGCTTAAATGATCTTTCTGCAATGCATATTATTGTGTGTAATGAGATCTTCCATGAGTGTTGTTGAGATTTGTGCTTAATTATGTTGAGCACTCTTATCCAGATCATGCCACTCCTCAGTCAAGGGCATGAACTAGCAAGGAARCAAGACCCTCTTACAACCGTTGATCACAACACTCAATAGCAATGGACACAAGAAAATCACTTTATACCCTTGCTAGTCAAGAGCCCTTACCCTACCCTACCCAACCTCCTTGCRGGTATAGGGCACTATGAAACACAATACTATGCACTTAGAATTCACCCTTCACTTTCCTCAACCACAAATGCAAGAAGAATTAATTTAGTAAGAATATCAACTTGTCTAGGCCTAATTTCCCAATTCTTCTCTTAGTCGAATCTCTTGAACTGACACATATAATTTCCTCATTTTCGAGCTATTTCTTCCCCAATAACACAACCACAATTCATTGTATCACTTCAACCTTCCTTGATGGTGTACATAAGTAATTGCAGCAACCTTCCTTGGTGGTGCCCATAGGTAATTGTGGCAAAAACAATGTAGCTTACTAGCACAATTTATGAAGAGCATCAGAGGAGTTATCAGGAATAGGGAGAATGCAATAGGAGGAATGAACGAAAAATGAAGAAATTTAGCTTAAATATTCATCTTTGTATGAAATCTAGGTGTCAACTTTTCTCAATGTCTATTTGTTCAAAACACCTCATCATATTTCCAAGAGGGACATGTGTCTCATTCGCTTTTGCCACCACTTTGCCACTTGTTGATTTGTAGCACCTCTTCTATATCCCTTTAACCAGGTCTTTCGAAATATGAATAAAAATATTAACCCACATAACCAATTGGCTATTAATGTTTTTAGTGGGATCTTGGTCGTGGGCCCTCTCTAGAAACTTCGACCACGATACACGATATAATATTTACATTATGAACAACGTAACACCCAACATAACCATGTATCACACCTTGGAGATTTTTTTAAGTCATTGATTTAGCAGCTTACCTTATCTACTATTACTCTAAAAACCATAGAACTTATATAACGCTGTAATTTAAAATAGGCCTGCCGCCTCGTTCTAAAACTATAAAATAAAATAAGTGTTTCCTTTATATATGAAGACTACAAATTTGGTGCATTTTTAAGAATATGATACACCTTAAAAATACCACAATCATGACTTTAGTCCGTCCTTTGATGCGTTCCCACATGTAAGATACATTTCCTTAAAAATCCTCTGAAAGCATCCTCTTATAAATCTTTAGGTAACATGGAACCCAAATGAGATTGTCTATACTAAGAGTCTTACTAAGCTTTCAAAAATTGGCAAACAAACATGCAAGAACTTACCAAGGTTAATTTGGCTTCTTTGACTGCTCAGATGGAAAAATGGAAATAAAAGACTCCAACTTTGCATTCCTCTTCCGCGAGTGAAAGTTGCAGCTAGTGATAACATATTGATGTCCCCAATTCAAAACCAAAAGATGGAATTCATCTAAAAATAAATAAAAAATAAAAATAAACAAACATAGATCCATATTAACCCGATCTTTCTTTTAAGCAGCAAGAAGTTAGTCCTTGGACATTTTTTTATCCTTGGACCTTTCTTTCGAAATAGAAGAAACTTCAATATTTTTCAGCAATACAGTCGAATTGAATATATTAATGTTGTTTACTGTCCTAGAGCATGGGCATTCTGATTGCATTACAAAAAACCTTGTACGATACAAAAACTAAGATTTGATAATTGATGCTCTGGAGCAACCAAATGTTGCATACACTTTGAAGACTGCAGACAGAAGCTTTACCCAAAAATTCCAAGTTGCCTCTGTTGCTTAACAATCAGACAGTACCTTAGATATTTTTTATGTACATATACCTTCACTGTTACCTGATGACATAATGAAGAATAATTATAATAAGGGAATCCATTATAACTGGACGGTATAATCACTGAAAGGACTCTCTTCTACGTTCTGATGTGTTTGATGTACTCAAGACCCCATTAAAGTGAACTGTACAATGTCACTGCCGTCGCTTTGATGATGAAGAGAACCCTGAATGTTGGTTACTGGCAGACTGCCGACGAGATATTGATCTCTGAGGTGTATCGACTGCCAACTGCCGGTGAGATATTGACTTTTGAGGGGACTCAACTGCCAATTCTTGGTGGGAACCTTTCCTCTGAAGGGAGTCAACTGCCAATTCTTGGTGGGAACCTTTCCTCTGAAGGGAGTCAACTGCCAACCGTTGGTGAGATCCTCTCCTCTGAGAGTCGACTGTGCCAGTTGAATCTGAAAATGGAAAGACCATAAGAACTCAACATCATTCTGGGAGCATATGGTACGTACGAAAGCATCAAAACCTAACAAATGAGAGGGGAGTATTAATTCGAGGAAAACATACTTGTACTTTGTCCATTTAGCTGTCTTGGTGGAGGATGATCATTTGCTTGTGCACTGCTAGAGGACTTCATCACTCTAGTGTGAGGCTGCAGTAATGATTGGCGTTGAGACTTAAGAGGCGGCCGGGGAATACGTGAAGGTGCCATCAATCTGAATTGAACATTCATGTGGTCAATGATCAATTATATTTTCAAGTTACTCAAATTTTATGTTTAATGAAAGCTTACAAGTAAAAGACCTAGAAATTATAAACCCCACCTCTTGTCATTTTCAGGAATAAGCTTCCCACATTCCTTTTTCTCAGGGAAAAGTGTAAGCTCAACAATACTCGACATAGAACCATCCGTTTCTGTTCCCATTGAAAGATCTCCATCAGAAATGTCACTTAATCTCTCATCAAGATCTCCATCCGGCAGGCCTAAAAGATCAACATCGGGAGGAATGTTCTGTGCTGATTCAAGTGAAGAATATGAGCTTCTAAAATTTCCCAGGTCTTGGTTCAAAGGCATACATTGATCCTTAGATTGCGATATCTCTGGCATGTGCATTGATGTCTCTTGCCATCCAACGTCAGAATGCTTATCACTGATCTCAGAACCATTATCTGCATCTGAAACTCTTCCGACTCTATCACCCAAAGAAATAGGTTCCCGGTCCTTCTCCATTTTTACGCTGTGTGGAGGGGTCGCCTCATCTTGAGATGCAGTTCCAAGAAGTGAAGATTCAGTACTACTATGAATCCTTTCACGGTATTCTTTTGGAACAGCTCCCTGCTCTGATAATGAGTCATGCCGGAGCTTAGTTTTCAAACGTGAAACTCGAGACGTGCTAAGTGCCACCTTGGAATCCACAGACCTCTTTGTTGAAGTCATATTCTGCCGCATTACCACCGGCGTATGGTATTTCCCAGACATATCATCAGAATCTGCAGTTGAAGTAGATTCTAAATCCTGAGAGGAGTTATCTTGAGCTGAGGAATGCAAGGGATGCTTCAGCGCTTGACCAGTCAATGTTTGTTGTCCCTGCAGGTTAGCATTGAATCAATAAATCAAACATCGGCAATACATTCAAGATATAATCATTCAAAGAAATTAGGGGAAATTGAATCATTCAGAGATACATTGAACAATCTTACCCCACTTCTTCCTGGTCCTTCAATTGTCAGACTCCGATTCCGGTGACCTTGTCCACCTGCTGTCACTTTGTGAGATTGCACTGGAGAGTTTATGGCCTTCATTCTAAGTTTTTCACTATTAAAATGAGTATCCTGAGCATGGAATCTGGACTCCTTCAGTGTCTGCAAGCGTTCAATCTCGGTATCTTTCTTTGTAACAACATCCTTCAGTGTTGCAATCTGCCACAGTAACTAGACGTTAGAATATATTCTACCACAGTTACTAATCTCAACCAATGCTGCGTAGGAAATATAAGCATGCAATTCAGATACAACCAAACAATATTTCCTAAAAGTGAGACATTTCAATGGAACCTTTTAGAAGCAAGCATATGGTATCAGATACTACAAATCCATGCATGCTGTTGAAAATTTAGCAAATAGTGCCACGTATGCTCACTGGCAAATACTGATACTCAAGCATTGCAGTCTGTAGACTTGGATACCTAAAAAAGGACCATTCCGTCATTTACATATTCATTCCTAACAGAAACAAGTCTTTTAAAATTAGGTTAACAAACAAAAAAAGCATACTCTCAGCCTTAGAGAGAAATTAACAGTGTACTCTACATTTTTATCTCGCTACAATGGCCTCAACAGGAAGTGAGGACCATTGAGCAAGATGAAAAAATATGCTAACTAGGCACACTCTATTTTTGAGATGTACTGGAAACTAAACTGGCCTTTATATTCTCTCATTTTTTCTCTCGCTTTCCACTGTTCCTGTGTTATTTATCAAAGATCCTCTTTACCTGGCTTCTCACCAAGTTTTACAAATAAAGTGAGGCTTTTTCTTGACACCCATCTGATTGGAAAACTTTGGTTAGCACATCGACTTTCTGTAAAAATTATAGGACTCTTCCGCTGAATATGGTCTTGCATTTTACTATTTATTTTCTTAAAATCTAGATTTAGATGCTCAAGTAGCTCCTCGAAATAATAGCATGCACTGGCCATTGCCTCTTGTGCTGAATGCTTTGGCCTATTGACTTCTTTGGTCATTTCTTTCTTAAGGCTTTAATGGGAGGAACTTCAGCTTTCTTTATAATTTATTACACTTCATGCACAGTTACTGAAAGGCCTTGTTGTGGGCATAAATGTCCAACATGAACACTATTGGTGCAAAAGAGAATGGATGCAGATATAATGTGATGTCCGTGCAAAATACAGAATGTTGCACATGGCTGGAAAATTATTAAAAGGGTGTTTATTGGAGAGATTACTATGGATACAGGAGTCACCTGCAACAAGAAAAAAAAGATTAAAATGATTTAGTAGCATGTTATGTTCTCTTTCTAGATGAGAGGCCTTGAATAACTCCAGGCTCGAATGAATTTTATTGAAGTGAGCCACATATAAATACATTGAGAATGAATTTTATTAAAGTGAGCCACATATAAATACATTGAGATATGACCTTTGGTTTCATCTTCCAAGAGGTCTGATGACTATTCTTATTCACCTAGGACTCTTCATATTTTTCCTAAAAGAATAATAATAATATTTACAATACACCATAATCCCTAGGATTAGGTATCTAACATTCCCCCCTTAATTTGAAGGGGTGCTTGTGAGTCCAAGCATCTTTTGAACTTTTCAAACTTTTCTCTTCCAAGCGCTTTGGTGATGACTACAATTTGCTCACTTGTGGAACAATGCATCAAATGAATGGTCTTGGACTCTACATGATGTTGAATCAGATGGTACTTTGTGTTGATGTGCTTTGTTCGATCATGGAATCTAGGATTATTGACCAACTTGATTGCAAAAGTGTTGTCAATCAAAAGTGGAGTAGCATTTGTTAGAATTCGGAGTGCACCCAGACTCGGTGTGCACACACATCTCAAGTCTGGTCTAGGTTCTCAACAGCATACACAAAATACAATTTGAACTGTGAACATAAACACAATGAGATGCCTAACAAATTAGTACAACGGAAAATAAACCAGCAATTGAATCATACACAATACACAGGAATTCAATGCCCAAAATCACTTGTTCTTAAACCCAGAACAATGTGCTCCTGTACCAAGGACAATGGCCCAATTTTACATAAAAGAACAATATCAGAACACTTACAAAACACTGTTGAAACCCTCCTGGTTTCCGTGTCCAAGTCTGCTGTCCTGAGACTGAGGGTTAGGGCATCCCTTGCCCCCTCAAACCCTCCACTGCCTCTACAACTCTTTGCACAAGTCTGGCTGAGTCCTTCCAGCCCTTGAACTGTCCTTGGCAGAGGTTCTATAGGCTGCAGCTGAGTCATTCCAGCCCCTGGCCTGCCCCTCTCTTCTATCACTCTGGTCTGTAACAAAACAGTCCTCCTTACTGCAACCAATCTCTACCTCTGATCACATGGGTGGCTATAGGGTGAGGGTCTGAGCCCTCTCAGCTCCCCTCAACCTTCCTTTACTTATACCAGCCCTCACACAGCCTCAACTCAGCCCTTAACACAGGTTTGCTACAAGGTACAACAGTCTACTACAAGCTGCCCCAGACTATTGTTTATGCTGGCTGTAACAGCCCTAAGAGCAACCCTCAAGACTGCAACTAGGATCGCTGTAACAGCCCTAAACACTGCCGAGAAATGTTGACTGTAACTGCTGTTAGGTTATCTCAGAAACTATCCAAAGTCTGTTCCAAAAAGACTGCTGTTACAGCCTACTAAATCTGCTGTAACAGCCCTCCAGAACTACTGTCCTCCACCTGTAGCATCCCTCCACACTGCCAAGAAAGTCTGCTGCTACCTCCCTTTTGCAAGCCAAGACTTCCAAGGACATGTGGCTGCCTCTCCTAGCAGGCCAAGCACTTTGCCCTGCTGCCGCTGCCCTCAACTGACCTATGGAAGCCTCTTTTAGGCTGGCTAAACCTCCCTAGGCCTGCAGCTGGCCTCTCCTAGGCTGGCCGAGCCTCCCTAGGCTTGCAGCTGGCCTCTCTCACTAGGCCGAGTCCTCCTCTAAGCAATGGCTGCTATGCTTTTCAAGGTACCTGCCAAAAAAAAGAAAACTGCAGACTGAGGCCTAAATCAGCCCTCTCCATGGCTGGACTGAGGTCACCACACTTTCCTCTCAAAGATGAGAATCACTCTCACAATAATGAAATGTCACATCATCTTATCTCCTTCATATATAGCTCAAAGGGCGAGTAAAAGTCCTTAAAGTAAGTCAACATTAAATTAGACTTGTTTATTCTTTTATGTGGGTGTAAAGCCCCAACACAAGCCCACAAAGCCCATCATTAATCCCATGAAGCCCCAGCTTCATTCCAAGGGCGTTTTCACCATAACGAAAGTGCAACGAGGTGCCAACAAGGATTCCCGCATGCCCAACACCAAGGCCTCTTGTGGGAATACCTCCCGAAGCTACAAAAACATCAACACTCCCTCTTAGCGAGGGAGGTATTCTCACCCACTCCAATACCTCCTGGAAGTAACTCTGTCTCCCACACTGGAGGTGACTGTCTCCAACACTGGAAGTGGCTCTGTCTCCCGCACTGGATCCGGTACCACAGTTGCTCTCCAATCCACCTGATTGGCTTCTCCCTCTATCACCGAAGCAAATCATGTTGTATGACATGGACCCTTCTTGGAAGACATCCTACTCCTAGAAGCCTCCTACTTCTGAGTATCCTGCATGGCCATCCCAACCCATGACACCTTCCTGACAATCTTGGGAGACTCCCTCTCCCACCTAATCTTGAAGGTAGACTCTCCCTCTTAGCCTGTTGACTCCCTATGAACCTGTTGACTCCCTCTAAAGTCGGGCTCCCTCTAAGTCTGTACAACCTTCGGAGCTATCTGCTCCCTGTTCACTGTCACTCTGCTACTGYTGGTCATGGCTCGCATAGGCTAGCCCTTCTGCCTATACACGTTGCTTTCTCTAACTCCAAGACCATTGTTGTGTCTGAGCTAGATCCTCTGGGCATGAACAACACATGTCCATCCCAAAACAAAACTGCATATCCCTTCTCCTCGATYATTGAGACCGAGAGCACACTCCCAGCACCCATAGCACATTTGTCACTTTCAACRCATCTCCTAACTCCATTTGGAATGACATTGTTCCAGATCCCTATACTACATGTCTGGTCCCCATACCAAGCTCCATGYACATACCTAAGTTAGACACTGTGAAGCTCTTCAACAAATCCCTTCCTCCTGTCATATGGCGATGGCTCCCACTGTATAAGAGCCATGCAATCCTCCCAAGGCAAGTGTCYCGCTTACCCAAGTCACAACCATCCAATGGACTTCTGCCCAAGTCCATCATCCAAGTCACAAAACTCTCCTTGTCTACCACACGCTACAACTGGAGCCGTGTCCTCTCTCTGAAACAGTCCCAAGCTGTGATTGGACACTCAGTCTAGTTCACTCTAGGCCTCCGCAACTCATCTCTACAAGTGTCCTCATCCTCCTGGGTCAAATACCTCATACACTGTTGCACCTCGACAATGTGCAACTCTCCCGCCCGATGAAGACTCTATCTCATCAAACTACCATACATACGAAGTTATCACGTCTGTGCCAAACCACCTAAGTTGCACCCATCGCAACTCACTATGACAAGCCACTGGAAGTCAATACAAGGGGTTGGTAACCCGCCACACAACATACTGCTGCGAACTGAGCTCTCCGCCAATCTACCAAAACTCCCAACTTGTCACACCACCAAACTACAATAGTCCACAACTCCTCGTCTGAACAATCCGCTCCATGTCTTCTCAAAACTACTGTCATCTACAATAATCACTATAGCTCCCTCTCAGAGCAAGCTCCTCAACACT